>PVJA010031690.1:0-24714 GCA_004027025.1 Myocastor coypus
TTAGACCACTGAGCCATCCCTCCGGGCCCCACATTTTCTTAATTATTTTACATAATTGCAATACTGGAGAGCAAGCATTGGTATTTTACTCCTACTTTACAAAAAAGAAATAACAGAAAGGTTGAGTCGGAAATACAACCAGGACTTGTACCATGGAGATTGATTTTCCCTGTGGCCTTGTTAGTCAGCAAGCCACTATGGCGCGCAGGAGGAAGTGAAGGAGGAGGAGGAGGCAGACACATGAGTCATGATGCTGAGTCCTGTAGCAACAAGCCAGAGAGAAGAGGGAGCCTAGGACCTGGGTGTGACTGTAAGTCCAGGCCAGACGAGCAGAGCCCTGGGCAGGATCTGGAATGCAGGACTCATTACCGCTTTAATCTTGGGGAAGGAACTTTACCATGCTGAGCCTCTTTTCCTCATTTGTGAATACGAGGTAGGAGAGTAGGGTTGTGGCAAGCCTGCCCAAGAGCCGGGCAAAATGTGTCAGTGGTGAGGCCCGGGGACATGCACAGAACACGGGATCCAGCATGGCTCTGAAGCTCCTTGCAGTATGTATGGAGCCAACCAGGAAAGAGCTATTCTTAAGTTTTCACATCTCGGGGCAGGCAAGGAAGTCTGGCTGCGGTAAGTCTAGCAGCGCTAAGTTCTTGATGAGATAGCATCCCCAGTGCCTTATCTACATGTGGGAAAATCCCGGAAGAGCCCTTTCCCTCATCCTCGAAGCCACTGTGACTTCTCCCCAGTGTGCAGCTACTGCACTGAACACACTCGATTGTCCTCCTCACTAAATGCGCATCCCCACTTCTGTCTCCATGAGGCTCGTCCAATTCTTTGTTCAGGACACCAAGAGCATGGAATGCACCTCCTGGGGACCTACCACCAGGTGACAGATGGGAGACACCATTTCTTCATTCACAGTGTTATCTATGGTAGTGCATGTACAGTGCTAGCCCATGGCCAGCCACGTAGACATTTTCATAAATCTTTGCCTCATGCATTATTTCCACTATTATGCAGAACACGGTGGTGAGAGTAAAGGCCTTGGAGGGAGAGGAGGCCTTTAGCTGAGATAGGACTTGGCACCTGGAAGGCGTGTATGTGTGTCCATAGGAGCACTTGGTGCATGGCTGTGCTTAGGACAGGTTGCTGACAGTCGTGAAATGACCAGTTAGAAACGTCAGTGACTTCATTCAGGAGCGCCATGCAGGTGAGGTTCTTCAAAGCACTGGCGGAGCTACATGCGGGCTAAGTCTGACCACAGTTCCTAGGGATTTGCAGGGAATTGAAAACTAGAGCTCACAGGGTTTCTCATTACCCAGGCAAATGTATGCTTGGAAGATGGTGGAGAGGGCTTCCTTTGCCAGTCTTATTTCCAAGAAATTGGTGGCAAGAGGGTGTGTTGCTTTCATTGTGTATATGAAGTGAGGTTCCTGATTATGCAAAACAAGTCTAGGAGAAGACGTTATTTATAGCACTTGGTTTCAGCAAAATGTTAGCTTTTTAAATACTTTTTTTTAAACAACAAAATTTAAACCTTGAGGACCTAAAGATAAATTCCATCCATATGTCTCTGTCTGAATTAGCTTAACCAAGGAGTTGTTTCCAAGGAGGCCTTTGAATAAGAAATTTCCATCCCTTCAGGATGAGCACATTTCTTGCGCCGAAACCACAACCCAAAATGACAGGATGGGGTGACTTCATTCCTAAATGGGTGGCACTTTCTATGCAGCAGGCTATATTCCTGGAGTTCAGAATCAACACTAAATGAAGACCGGTTTCCTCTAAGTAGCAACAGTTTGCAAGAAAATAGCCAGGGGCTAAGCCAGAGGCCAGATGGGAACTGTTAGTGTATGCAGTGCGACTCACTTGTTAGCTCTAAACGGAACACTCCTAAATGTCAGTTCCCCATAGGCAGATCCCGAGGTATTATTTCCAGAATCTAGACACCTGCAATACAAGTGTTAATTTGCCTGAATTTTCAATGTTTATAACTCATTTGAAACATTTTTTAAAAATACCACGGAGAATAAACAAAACAGGTCTGCAGAGAGCACTCGGAGGATGGGCCTCCAGCTTACACATTTGAAACGTGAAAAGGTCATAGAAACATTAAATGCTAAGGTGGAAAAGATGCAGGGTTTTGGGTGTGACAGAGAACTGTACCCTGCCTGGGAGGGGGAGGGTTCTGGTCACACAGGGTCAGTGTTGACAATGCATGGGACACTAAACAGCTATAATGGCGAAATATGCCCCTTCCCTCATATCCAGATGATGGTATTAGGACCACAGAAAAAATAATTAGGGATACTATTTTTTTTGAGTGCATATCAGAGATGTATTTTTTTAAAGCTCAAGATGAAAGGGATCATGCGTAGGGCATGAAATATGAAGGGAAAAGATCTTACTGTACACATGAGTAAGTGGTCATTAGATTCTCAAGACAAAACTGCAGGAGTTGCTTCGTTAGTAACTTGAGCCATCTTGGGAAGTGATGTCACTTCTTATTCTGCACTAGGTAACTATCCTGCTTGAGACTAGAGGGTCAGAGACCGCATCATCTCTGACCTTGTCCTGTAGGTAGCCAAGTGATATTTCGCTGCAAGTTTCCCGCTCCATCCTTTCCAAAGTTGATGCTCTGGGATACGTTCCTCTTCCTATGAGAATTCTAGGTCAAACTTACTTTCAACAATTTTACAAACTGAAAATACAGTAGAGCAAAGGGAAAAGAAAGCAAGTCAAACAGTAAGAAAAGCTAACAATAGTCGAAGGATCTTGAGACTATAATGATAAGTGAAATGAGTTAGGTGCAAAAGATGAAATAATATATGGTTGGTATGGACAGTTGTACTGTGGGTTTCTGCTGGGCTATGGAAAGAATAGCTAATTCTTAATGTGTTTTGTCTTATTTCTTTCCTTTTTCTCTTATCTTATTTTCTTATTTATGTTTTGCTTTCTTCTTCCAACTTTGCATGCATATATCTAGTAATATGAACCACTAATTTGAAGACAACACTGCAATACAACACATACTCTGAAATTCATATTGTTTTGTTTAGTGGACTTCTGTGTCATTTGTAATTTTTCTGTTTTAATACTGTTTTGTGTACGCTGTAAAAATAATAAAGTGTATGGTTTCTCTTTGCATGAGAAACTCCAAAAAGTAAGTAAAATAAATACATACATACGTACGTACACACATACATACATACATACATATGTAAAGATGAGCTTTCAGGAAGCACAGAGGACGGGACAAAGCCTGGGGAGGATGAGAGAAGGGACAGTGACAAAGACAGAGTGCAAAACTGATCAAGATATGATAGGTATGCGCACCAGTTTCCTAAAACAAATGTCATTGCACATCACAAAATATACTGATAAAATGTTTTTAAAAGAGATAAAGCTTTCTCGATCTGCTGCATGAATTTATTCCTTCCGTTTTCTCTGGAACCCTCCTAGAAGGCCTGCGCATCCAGAATCACATAGAATTTGTAGGAAACTCTGTGCTATACCTTCACGGTGGTGACTTTGTGGTGCGGTTCTGCTTGTCCTTCAGGGTGTAGGTGGGCTCTTTCACTCGCAGAAGAGCAGACTTGTGAACTCTCCTGGGTTTGGTTTCTCTTCCAGGTGGAAGACGCTCTGAGCGAAGTGGATTTTCAGCTTAAGGTGGACCTGCACTTTACAGACAGCGAGCAGCAGTGAGTGTCCTCGGGGACCCTTGACTGGTGGTGGTGGGGACGCCTTCCCACCCCTGCGCCATTCCTGGGGAGCTCACAGCCACAGTGCTGGGAACACCTCCCAGAGGCCCCGTTCCTCACAGCTGCTATGTGCCGCCCCCATCACACTGGGGTTAGAGTCACTGCCTGTGCCTCCTAGGGCTGTGGTTCCCATGATGGTGGTGCTCACACCCAACAAACACGAGTCCTGGCCCCTGCACATCTAGAACATGGGCCGGGAATACTGAGTGATTTCTCAAGCTGTATGCCATTTTGGCAGGCATCTCAGCACTCATATACACATACAGAGAATACTTCCAGCTCCCTGGCTTGGGAACTCATAGTTTCTACAGTTTATACATTTGAACTACAGTCATAATTGGGAGTTTTGGAATAATGACCCCACCAGGCCACAAAATTCAGAGCCCCTTCAGAGTCAGAGGAAGCTTCTCCATAGTTCTACATCTTCTTACTGAATATCTGCTGCTGTGTTTCAACTCCCTGCACATTCAAAATTCATGTATGCGTAGCCTGCTGATGACCTAAGGGAGAGGCCGGTCTCTTCTTGGTCATCACTGATTCTTTTAAGTTGCTGATGGCTTTTTTCTCCCACCCCTGGGGTGAGCATTTATGCCACTTAGACTCTCTAAACTCTTTCCAGTGATAAATTATCATTTCATAGGCATTAAAAAGCCCAGCAAAAGGTAATATAAAAAGCTCTGAATTCCCATCCATTTTATATCTTATTTTATTGCCTTCTCTCTTCGCTGTACCCCGGGTTTAGGCTTAGGCTCGGATACTCCCAAATGCACAGTGGGTAGAGTGAGGCTTCATTCTTCTTCCTCAACTTTCTCCTCCTCTGGAGGAGTCAGGGGCCATGAGGAAGTGGAAGATAGAGGACAGGCATGGGATCGTGTTTAACTGATCATAAGCTGGGCCCTTGCTATGGCAGAGGCTGAATCACCCGGGGGGTACTCCTGAGAATTCCTTGGAGATATGTTTATTAGGTAACACTCCACCTCAACCCAGCTCCGCCTTTAGAGTTCTCTGAAATAGCAAGGTCCCTTATGACCAAGAGACTTCCCTCTTATGGGAAACAAGTTGAGGCAGATGTTTCTCTCCAGAACACACACCTGCCTGCAGAACACGTACATGTTACTTTAATTCCCTTGCCACGTTCATGGAAGCTTACTCTCCCAAGGCTACTCCAGCTTCTCCAAGCTTTTCTCCTGAGGCTTTGCAAGATGTGTCAGGGGCTTGGTACAACGCTTTCATAGCTCTTCAGGACCTAGTGCAAGTTCCCCAAAGGGGCTCTCCTCCTCTGACTTAAAGGCAAGAGAGGTAAAATTCCTTCTGCCTGTCTTCTGTTGTCAGGCTTTCAGTACCTACGGACTTCCTTACCCACATGTCTGGTCTCTACAAGCACTTCACAAGTGTTTGGGGAACTGGGAAGCCAGTAGGAAGATGCTGGTAGTGTTGACTGCATCTCTTCCAATTTCAGAAGAGCTCTGACTGAGCGATGCTTCAGAGCCAAACATCTATGCCCAGGATGTGCCTCAGATGCCTCGTCATCCTTAAATTCAATTGATGAAATGGAAAAACAGTGGCATTTCCACTCTTCCCTGCCTCCGGATTCCTGTTGCTCTTAGCTAATTTTATAGATTTCTCCCCTAGACAAGCACTGCTCCATCTCTACTGCTGTGGCTGTTTGCACAACCTGGGACCCTGAGTCAGAGGGGGTCTGAACATGCAGGACCTCTCCTGAGGTGTCAGAGACTTCCAGGTGTTGGTCACTGAGTGTGGGTGTGTGTAGAGGGGGGGTGTACAGCTGGGAGGGCCTGGACTCTGGGCTTCCATGAGGATCTGTCCTTGAAGCTGACATAGTGTCTGGGCTTAGCATTGTGAATTTCTCCCCCTTATCTTCATCTGGTATAGAAAGCTGCCCAGTGTTCTCATCACACATGATTCCCTCCATGGCCAAGTAATGAATATTTAGGAAATCTCTCTAAATGAGGCCTGGAGCCATATATATGTAACACCTGTGGGCCTAGAGCCACACACCTGTAACACCTGTAGGTCTAGAGCCACACACCTGTACCATCTGTAGGCCTAGAGTCACACATCTGTAACATCTGTAGGCCTAGAGCCACACACCTGTAACACCTGTAGGCCTAGAGCCACACATCTATAACACCTGTAGGCCTAGAGCCACACACCTGTAACACCTGTAGGCCTAGAGCCACACACCTGTAACACCTGTAGGCCTAGAGCCACACACCTGTAACACCTGTAGGTCTAGAGCCACACACCTGTAACATCTGTAGGCCTAGAGTCACACATCTGTAACATCTGTAGGCCTAGAGCCACACACTTGTAACACCTGTAGGCCTAGAGCCACACACCTGTAATACCTGTAGGCCTAGAGCTACACACCTGTAATACCTGTAGTCTCTGTATTTTGGGAGATTAAAGCTGGAGTGGCATGAGTTTGAGGCCAGTCTGGACAACTTAGCAAGCCCCTGTCTTAAAAAACATTTTGTAAAGGGTTAGGGAAAAACAGATCAGTATCAAGGCTCTCACTTTAATCCCCAGCATCAAAGCATGAAAATCAGATCTATAATTTCAGAATGAAAACCTCTGATTCACTTGTTCTCATGTTTCCCTCTATCTCCTGGGGCTCCTTTCACACAGCCCTGGTACCCAAAGTTCTTAAGCCCACATACTTGGGAAGTTTCTATCCATAGCTCCCTGGTGGTCTTCTGTAGTTAGCCACAGAATCCAGCTACAAATTTCAAATGTAGCCCAGAAATTAGTCTCTATTAATTGTATAAGAAGCTTCAGTGGTAAGCCATAGTGATCACAATAAATAAGGCATTCTTGTCACCAAAGGAGTAGTGAATGATGAGCCTGGGTACCAGAAATGGGTCCAAATTGTACAAGCATATAGCAGCTACATCCTGAAATCTAGAATAAACTTCTGTGCTTTTCCTAATCTGGGTAGCCTTGTTCCTCATATGGTCAACAGCATTAGGTCTATTACAGTGGTTCTCCGCCTTTCTAACGCTGGGATCCCACAACACAGTTCATCGTGTTGCGGTGACCCCAAACCAAAAAATAATTTTGGTGGCTACTTCATACTAATAATTCCAATAAATAACGTGTCACCATGGCATAGCATGGGTTTAAATATGTATTTTCCGATGGCTTTAGGCGACCCCTGTGTTTTGGTCGTTTGATCCCCGCCGGGGTCTCGACCCAAAGATTGAGAACCGCTGATCTATTATGAAGATTAACAGAGACAATATGTGCAATGGGCTGGAGCACAGCCTGTGGAAGAAATGTCTTTTCCTTTTTGAGCGTTCTGAGATACAAGTCAGGTCAGGCTTGAAAGTGTTGGTTCTTCTGCTTAATACAAAACACTTAATAACAATCAATGCAGAGGGCTCTAGTGAGACATAGGATTAGCTAAGAGGAACAGGAAGCCAGAGGCTGGGAAGATAGATAACGCCATCTGTTTTCGTTTTCATAAATTGGATTTAAGGATGATAAGGCATCTCCGGCATATCCTGGAGGCAGACATTTGGCTCAGAAGTTCAGCTCTGAAGCATCACCCGGTCAGCGGCTTCTAGAGAACAAACAGTGAAGCACACAAGCACGATCTTGAATGCCAGGGAAGGAGGGGCTCTTGACATATATATCATTCAATGTTTCTGAAGTCAGGTGGAAAGATGCCACTCCCCAGAGACACTGGATCAGAAGGAGAGACATTGGCAGAGTAACATCTGGATGGACAATATTAGTATCACCTGTGAGTGAAGGCCAGAGATGCTGCTGAGCATCTGAAGATGTCCAAGATACTCATGCTCCTAACACAGCAGCTTCTAGTCTCTAAGGCCGGTATTACCAGGGTCAAGCAGTAGTTGACCTTGTATGGTCTACCTCACACTTGTGCTCGTAGCTTTGCCAGGTGTCCCCGGCACTTTTTTGCATGGAGTCTGGAAGTTCCTTCCTTCCTACCACATTCCTTTCTGTCCTCAGCAGCTCAGCTTCTTTCTTGTGTGCGTTCCCCTGATTGACTTCAATTTTATTCCTTGCTAATGCAGTTAACTCAGTCTGGATGGCCATCCGCATGAGGAAAGCTCTTCATCCTAGGTTAAATATAGGTTCTCTGCCTGTGCACATGGTATTTGTTATTGTTTACATTTTGCTTACTGTAGTTCCTTTATGGTGAGGCAGACATTCTCCTCTAAATGCTATTATTTACCTCCCAATCTTCTGAATCGAGGCCACTCCTAAGCAGATGGCTTGACACGCAGGAACAGAATGGCCTAAGCATGGAGGCCAATCACATCCATCTTTCTTACTTCTTTACTCCTGTTGACACGTGTTAAGTTCCTGTTAACCTGTGGTACATCTTTGCTATCCTGAGACATGCTCAGCTGCCAGTTGTTCATGCCCCAAGGAGTTTTCTGTGACTCATGACCCCGTGTCTGAAGCCATAAGAAGCAACACTGAGCAGTAATTAGAGCAGTCCGGGAGTCAGAAAGACCTTGTCTCCCATGTCAGTTTGGCCTTGTGACTTGGATCAAGTTAATCAACCCATGTTGGCCTTACTTCCTCTTCTGCAAGTTGAAGGATGTTGACAAATACCTCATCCTGTGTCCAGGAGCATCATGGGGGAAAGCAGTGTGGTCCTTCCCTAGTGAGGCCTTAAGGATTTTCCTCACATTTACAGTAAGTGTAAATGGTAGTGGCTTCCTGAGACATGGGTCATAGATTCTCATCCCCACCCCATCAGTTTCTCACTGATGGAAAAAGAGGACCTATGTACAGTGTATTTGAGGTCAGGCCAGCCCTGGGGCTTAGGTGGCCTTACTGGGCTTCTGTTTGTGCCAAGCATCAAAGGCCCCAGGGGTGAAGCCATTGGGATGGTTGGTGGTGGCTTCTCATTTAATCCACCAACCTTGTTCCCAGGCTCCTGCTATAAAGAGGTAGAAACATCCCCTCTTCATTGTACTCCTGGAGGATACTCATTATGGTTTTCCACACACTCTGGGTCAGCGCAATTCTCAGAACCTGTGGTTCATTTCTCCAGCTCTAGACTGGTTCTTTTGAGCACTAGCACAACAGCTTTAATTCTGAGAAGGCTCAATCACATTTGATAATCGAAGATGCCAGCAAGCTTTGCCTGCTAGTTGGTTATCTCTCAGGACCAGACACACACCAGAGCAGAGGCGGGAGATTCTTCACAGAACTGGCCCAGCTCTTGGGACACTGTTGTGGGAGCCATCCATGCTTTTGGTCACTCAGTCAATCAGGTACACATTTTTGTCAGCACAGACTTGATCAGTTTCCTCAGCATGCCAAATTCTAGGTTGGCATTAGAGATATTGAGGTATGTTGGTTATAACTCCTATCCTTCAGACGGCAGAAACCTAATAGAAAGCACAAGCTTATAAAATTGACTAGAGTTTGGGTCAAGAAAAGGAAGGTGGACCAATGGGACAGGAGGGCTACAGCATGGAAAGTAGCCTTGGAAAGAGAACTGAGCTCCTTAATCCTTACTAATCGGTAGGCTTGTTCTGAGAACGTAGATTTGCTACACAGTCCTAGTGGCTTCATTCACCAATCACCAGAAGAGTGACTGGTACCAGGCAGGTATTTGCATTACCAATAAGGCAGTCAATGCACAGTGGCTAGCCTGCAGGAAGGCTGAAACATGGATCTGTTTGAATGGCAGCAGGCACAATCCAGGGCCACTCACATGAGGTCACTGTCTTGCCTTCCAGGTTGAGGGATGTACCCGGGGCACCACTGATCAGCAGCCGGACACTGGGCCTCCACTTCCACCCTCGGAGGGGTCTTCACCACCAAGTCCCTGTCATGTTTGACTACTTCCACCTGTCAGTGATCTCAGTGACCATCCATGCTGCCCTGGTGGCTCTTCAGCAACCCCTGATCAGGTATGATGTGAAGCGCAGAATCGCTGTTAATGCAGACCAGAGAAGCTTCTCCTAGATTGTAGGCATAAGCACAGGCCTCACTGAGACAAACAGAAAGAGGTGTAGAGAGGTGTGAAGACGGTGATAGGGATCCAGAGGAGCCCAGGGGCTGAAAACCTGCAAGTGTGACTCATATGGAGAAGACACTGACGTCGACCTGGGCTTCACGTTTTTTCTTCCAGTGGCACCTTAGCTGAAACTGTCACCTAAATTCCAGAACTATATAGTACCATCTCTAAATGGCTGCACCCATGTGCCCCATCTTCATACAACTTGAATGAGGGCCAATTTAAGACAAAGCAGGCATGTAACAAGAGCTTCATTCTGTTTCTTCTTCCATAAATGGTTTAAAGGCAAAAGACCCGTTTGTAAGAGCTTTTGCTTTCCCCTTCTCTAACTTTCCCATGAGATTTCTGAGGTCCCATGGAACCCCGACTCTCTGAAGTCTGCGAGAGGAGGAACAGTGCCGACCACAGTGAGCACAGTGTGCTGGACATGGGGCCACTCGTGGTGCTCCAAGGGAGACCAAACCCATAGATGTGAACTTTTCAAAACCTCACCCATGGAGGAGTGCAAGCTGCACACATGATAAGGGCTATTTATGGGTAGGCTCTTGAGAAGTAGAGTGCTGGGCAGGAAAAAGTTTAATTTCCCAGTCCAAGACAGTTTTCTCTATGCTGAGAGTTTCAGTGGAAGACTCCAGTCTTTCCTAACTGTGATGCTAGTGTTTGTTGAAGACGGTGAGAAGGAAGCGATATAGCAGCTCACAGTGAGAGATGTGGTGAGGAGCTACTGCCTCTGGGACATCCAAACCAGTGATGCTGTGCACTGGCTGCAGTCTGTTCTGAGTGCTTCTGGCTAACTGGGTCACTTCCAGCACGGATAGACCAAGACTATAGAGCTATCCCACGTGTGCCAAGTAGCCAGAGTACAGATCACAAGACATGCTTCTGGGAAGCAAGGGTGCATTGGGCTAATGGGCAAGGCAGGATAAACCCTGACGGGGAAAGCGTGGAGCACACAGGCAAGTCTGCAGTGGGGTTGGCTTTGGGCAGAGGTGATCGCGCACGGAAGGGAAGATGAGCGCACACACGGGAGCAGGGAGCACACGCAGACCGCTGACCAGAGCCAAGGTCCGGGAGCCACGGCCAAGACAAGTGGCCCTTGGCCCTCAGCGCTTTGCTGGGGAGTTTGGACATTCTCTTGCCCAAATCCTGACAGAAACTGAGCTCCGAAGATAAAGGGGAGATTGCTTGAGGGAGTCACTCTTCGTTCTGGCTCCATTAGGCAGGCGTTTTCTGGGGGCCTGCTGTGCTCCAGGGAAGTTGCCAGGTCTCTGCAGCACATGCTGTCACAAGACACTTTGAGTCCCCTTTCCTTCAAGTAATTGTAATTGTGGCCTACATTGATGGAAATCACTATACTGTCCTTCCTAGGTAGGCACACAAGCAGGCATGCCTGGCCTTGGGAAGTAGCAGGAGAGATGGAGTTCAGAAAGTAGTAGAACATTGACCTTCAGAAAAGTGGAATCCCTAGGAGGTATCTCACTCTGAGGAACGGCCAGTAGTGCTTCATGCAGATCGCAGGGTGTGGTGTGTCAGGTGCAGGGAAAGGATAGCCAAGGAGGCCCCGCCAGTGCAGAGGGCGTGTCCTTGGACCAGCAGGCCATTCTGCTGCAGCTCAGGGCGGGACTGGGTTGTTTATCTTTAGCTGGAGCCAGGGCCATCATTTTCTTTAGACTCACATGACTTATGTCCTACAAGCTTAAACATCTGTCTCAACATAGGAGCCAATAAATAAGCAGGAAGATTGTTTCCAAAATCAGAAGTGGTGACACACACACGAGCACGGCTAGCAGATTCGGTGCAGTGCAGTAGAGTCTGGCACATGCAGTAAATGTGCTCGATTCAAGGTGAGAATCGCTGACCTTGAGAAACTGGCAGAAAAGTCAAACCTGGAAGCTCGGGGACGAACAGATCAGACCCTTGTGGTGAAAGGCTTGCAGCCTCTGGATGGCAAGTATTGATTCCCACTGACACCTGTTCAGTAGTGGGGTTTCTAGAACATGTGGGGAGCCCAGAGTAAGGTGGGGATAAAACAGGATAAATCCTGAAGGGGAAAGAGCGGACCACACAGGGGAAAGTTTGTAGTGGTGTTGGCTTTGGGCAGAGTAAATGGAGCCACGGGCCAACACAAAGGCACTTGGCCTTCAGCGCTTTGCTGAGGAGTGGGGTGAAATGTAGGTGGGGTCAGAGGCAGGGGCCTCGGGATCAGGCGGACTCACATGGCAGTTCTGTGCCCTGGCACTTAGCTCGGTTCTCTGGGCCATCGGCACTGCAGGCTCACAGAGGATACCAAGACAGCTACAAGGAAGCTATTGGGTGGGTTTAATCAGGTAGGGCGTATAAAATTCTTGGCCAAGGAATGACCAGATTAGATTTTATGTAGCATGCACTGCATTTCAGGATCTGATCTAGGCTGCATGGCTGGCACTAATCAGCCTTTAATAAATGGCAGGTGACTTTTGTCACGGGAAAGGCAGTTCAACTCGGGATGTGAAAAGAAAACTTCACGGAAGACATAGCTCTTGTGCACTGCCTACGCCATGAGCCTATGACAGTGAAAAATGAATCTGGGAGAGGAAATTGCAGGTAGGCTTTAACAGTGTAATTAATGGCACAGCAAAGAATTCAAAATCCAGTTGTTTTGTAAAAAGAAGGCATGGAGGGTTGGAGCAGGAGAATGACCTGATAAGACCTGCTGGCCGTGAGGATGCCCCCTCCCCCGCAGCTGAGTGAGCGGGGCTGCTGGTGACCTCACGAGGTGCGGGGGCGGAGGGCAGGGGGAGGGTGAGTCAGGAGACCCGAGAAGATTTTCACCACCTGGAGCCGGAGGGGCCAGCAGGCCTCACACCTTTTGCTATCATATTAATGAGGGCTTGGTGACGTGGGGAATCTCAGCAGAGAAGGTGACCTCCTACAGGAGCTCTGCGTGGCGCGTTTAGCTGCAGCCCTTTGCAGGAGAGGAGCACAGACAGCGGCAGTGGAGACGGAAAGTTTTCCAGCGATGGGGTTAAAAATAGAGCCCTTTGGGTTTGCGTCAAGAATTGTTCTCTTGTTTCTCAGCAGCGAAGAACAAAGGGAACCCTTTCAGGTGGCGGGAAACACCTGCCAGAGCAGCAAGCACCAGCTCTGCCGGAAAAGCACTTTGTCACAGCTTAAGTGGAATCCAAAAAGTAGGCAGCAGGTGTGAAATTAAAAGTGAGCCTCAAAAGACCTGTTACCTTCCAAGAGACAGACCAAAGAAAAGAATCCAGTTTTTGTCCTTCCAACTGGAGTTCTCCCGGGCTATTCCCGTCCACTAGAAAAGCTAATCAGGGCTCACAAGATGTATATGTAACAGTTTAGTTAATGGTTTACAGTCGGTCCACTGTTTTTCCTATTCCTGTAGCTAAATGGTAAACTACTTCAAATGTCAATTCACAACAAATCATAATAATGACAATATCTATTTATTGTGTTATAGTGTGTCATATTGTCATCCCTTAGACTGGGGCAAAAACTTGGTTCAAGGACCCCCAAACATACCAAAATCCACAGATATACAAGGCCTTTGTATCAAAGAGTATGGATTTTTCTGTAATCTGTGTACATCCTCCTGTATACTTTAAAATCATCTTCATGCCACTTACAATCAATACAATCTGAATACCATGTAAATAGCCGTTATACTTCAGTACAAAGGCCTTTTCTTCCAGATATTGCCAGTTCATGCCTGGTTAAATATGTAGAACCCAGGACATAACTGAAGGTTTATCAACCCTATCTATGTGTATGCAATAAGGACATTTTATGTTTGTTGTATTACCAACAATGGTTACTAGCATTTACTGCCTCGTTCCTTTTCCCGAATACTATAGGTTGCCTTCTGGCTAATCTCAGAGTCCTGACAATGACCCCGAGGCTGGAGTTCCTTATCACCCTCTGACACATGGGGATCCAGAAGCAACCAAAAGGCATACACACTGCCACGTCACAGCAGACGGGCGTGCTAGGCCCAGCCCCTGCAAGTTGGCTTTAGTGGCTGACTGCTTCTGCTTGCTGTTCTTACCTGATGCCACCTTTCCCCATGGATCCTTTGCACAAAGCCTATTCCACACACTGTGCTTCTCTGTTCACCAGCCTCAGTAATATTAACTTTATCTTCCTGTCAATATTTTAAGCAGGACCATGGTTCTCTTGAGTGAAATCTATCAGCATTTTGTTTTTGTGATCAAGTTTGGTAAAGCTGATGCCACTTGAGGCTACTGATTATCCAGATACGCTGTGACAGCAGAGATTTTAAATACTGGGAGGAGGGCGCTGTAACACAGGTATAAAATAGAATTCATAATATGAAGGTCAACGTGAAACAATGAACACAAGTCATCAGTACAAGAGAACTGAGAGAAAAAAAATAAGTGTAAGCAGTCTCTCTTGATAGATTAAATAAAGGAAAACAAAATGGTTAAGCTAGAGGAGATGGCCATAAGCCCAAATAAGATAAAATCAAATGAGCACACCGCTTGTCCTAATCTTTTTTTTTTTGTCTTTTTGAGACAGGGTCTCGCTATGTAGTTCAGACTGGCCTTGAGCTCACTTTTGTAGCCCAGGCTGGTCTTGAACTTGCACGGATCCTCCTGCCTCAGCCTCCGGAGTGCTGGGATTACAGGTGTGCGCCACCACGCCCGGCTTGTCCTAATCTTTCGTATGAAATCTGTGGTTGCTATTGAGCTATGTCTGCTGATTTTTACAGTGAATCCTGTACAAGACAATATCTCTATTTTTGTGAGTCAAACAGGGGACAGTATTCTCAGTAGCATGGTTGGAGAACATTGCTTTTTTTTTTTTTTTTGTCTTTTTGAGACAGGGTCTCATTATGCAGTTCAGGCTGGCCTTGAACTCACTTTTGTGGCCCAGGCTGGTCTCAAACTCGCACTGATCCTCCTGCGTCAGCCTCCCAAGTGCTAGGATTACAGGCTTGTGCACCACGCCCAGCTTGTTTTTTTTTTTTAATCACTTTTAAGAAGAAATAACAACGTGATAGTTTCAGAACTTGTTAGTAGTACATTCCCAATAACTCACACAATGCATATTGTTGTCTTCATAATAGTTATACAGAGCATAGGGTATAGATGATAATTTTTCTAATCATTATTGGTACAAAAAAATTTCTTCTTATTGAACTAAGAGAAAGTACTTGGACTATGTATACAGACACTGTGTTATTATGGATGCTTGAAACATTCTCCTAGACTCTTGCGTGGAGATACTGTTTTGAGTTCTTCTATAGAAAGACCCAGCAGTGGTTCAGGGAAGGCCACCATGAGAGGGATTACTGACAGGGGGTGCACCACAGAGGCGCAGCAGCAGGACTCATGGCCGGGGGTGCACCTGCACCTCTGCTGCTAGCCCATGCCCCATCTGTGGATGACGCAGCCCTGACACTCTGCCTCAGGATCTCTCAGTCCACTGCATGGACATCGCTATGTACAACTGCAGAATGCATGTCGCCCATGGCTTTGAGACGCGCACTGCCGTTGCAACCCATGGTCATGAAACGGCCAAAATATTCTGTTCAAAGCCCAGCTACGGCAGCGATAGTGAGCCTTTGACTGACAACGTGTCCAGCTGCAACCCTGAACCACTTCTTGGTCACAGAGTGCTAACAGCACAATCAAACCTGAGTCCTGGAAGGTTAGTTTTGCCAAACTTCTGTTATGGGATGCTAGGCCAATTTGGCTTGCTTGCCGACAGAGAGGGCTCTGGGTGCCAGCTTCCTTGCGCGTGCCATAGATTCCCACAGGAAGAGGTTTGCCGCACAAGGGGCTCTAATTTGCCCACCCTGTGGGCTTCCCAGTGACACCTTTCACGGGGGCTGAGGTAATGGCGTCACTGCCTTTGTCACAACCCGTCTCTCCCTCTTCGTTCCTCTTTCTTGTAGCTTTACTCGCCCGGGAAGAGGATCCTGGCTCGGCAAAGGAGGCCCAGAAGCGGGGCCAGAGCAGTCCGTTATCTCCCTGGAAAACTTGGTCTTTGGAGCTGGATACTGCAAGCCAACTTCCTCGGAGGTAGACTCCTCTCTCCTCTCACTTCATCCTCTCTGGTCATCCCTTCATCTTCATATTATTGCAGATGTTACCGTTTACATTCCTAAAAATCCAGCCCTGGTGTGCGCTCGAGGCATATGGTCCTCATGTGGTGCTTACTTGATGTGATCCATTGGGAGAAATCGATCATTTGAAGGGCAGGAATCTGTGTTCTGGCAGAGTGCTCTCAGACTACGCAGTGATATTGACTTGTTGGCACTGAGTCATGCCTGGTATTTTTCACAGAGGATTTCAGGAGTTCATATGTGCCATAATATTATAGAAGCCAACTTAGCAGTCACATGATAAAATTTAATGTTTTGTTTTGTTTTCCATTTCTTTTTCTGGCTCTTCTGGGGGCGTATGCAAAGCAGACATCTCTGTCTCCTAGAAGTTTCGGGAGAGTGGCTTATTTGCGGGTGCTCAGCATTGAACTTGGTTGCGGTACTCAGCTCGCGGGGCTATTTTCAGGACTTGCTTCTTTCCCCATAATTTTCACAAAATTTGAGTCCCATCCGGTGATGTGGATTCCGTGCTGTGCACCCGGCTCCTCCTCCCTTCCCACCAGGCAAGGCTGCTGAGCGAAGAATATAAACAACCCCGTCTGGTTGTTTTCCAAGAAACAGGGAAATTAGATGAAATCTCCCTGGAGGTTTCCTTCAGCCTTTTCTCTTTTGCTTTTATTGCAATACCCTTGCATATACCTGATATCTCTGGGGATTTTGACACATAAATAGTGCATCGGTCCAGTTTCCAAATGAAAGAGAACCAATAGGAGTATGAATACTCTTTTGTGTGTGTGTGTGTGTGTGTGTGTGTGTGTGTGTGTGTGTGTGCAAAATCTTCCATAAAAGCTGAAGCTTTAAGGTGTAATGTATTGTTACATATCTCAACTCCCTTGAGGGTATGGAATGGAGAGAAAAAAAGAATTATTTCAAGGATTCGGCTCTTGCAGTTATAGAGACTGCAATGTGCACGATGTTCAGGGTTGGTTTGAAGGCTGAAGTTTCAAGGAAGACTTACAATCCCATTCAAAGTGATTTTTATGGCAGAGTTTATACGTTAGCATAAATCTGTCTTTCTTACCCTGCTAAGGCTTTCACCTAATTGGGATTAGGCTTGCTTATATGACTGAAGACCATCTACTTTCTTCCAACACTAGAGATGGCAACATTAAGTTTTTTTAAAGCATACGTTTGCAGAAACATTTGGCCAAGCATCTGGGCACTGTGGCCCAACTGTCTGCATTGAAGGGTAGCAGAACCATCACCTCTAGTCAATCCTTAGGGTCAAATGGGCTATCACTGAAGACCGAGGATCCAGAGCCTTTGTGTTATGAGAACCCAGTATCCTCCGCCCAGGACTGCCTACCCGCATCACTACAATAGGTTAGGGTTTCTGAAATCCCAGAATAGGGAGGACCACATGGTAGAGAGCCGCACCTGGAGGACAGCACCCTTGTCTTCTAGGCCGAGGCTTGGTGCACCTCCTCACTGATGTGTCTCCAGTCTATCATTTCTTTGTCCCCTTCTTTATTCTGGTGTCTGTGTTCTCCAAGGGCTTTGAGGAGGAGTGAATTTCCCTCCTTGGTGTTAAGGAGAACTGTAAATTTGTGTGTGAGATGAAGCAATTATTTAAAACAGTAAAGCTAACCCAGGTAGAGAAGAATGATGCCGATCATGACAGCTCAGACTGTGGAAGGCCTACTCTTGCTGCCGGACTTGACCAGCCATTTATACATATGGACATGGACTCCTCGCATTCATGCAATGCCCTTTTTACATATTTCCTTTTAAATGAGACACAGAGAGGTTATTTTCACAGTCACACACACACATCTGGGCAGGAGTCGAACTGGAGTTTTAACCCAGAGAGATGGTGCTAACTCTGACACTGGCCATCAGGTTAGTGGCTGAACAGATGACATGCATTACCGTGTCTTCTTCCAGGTTCTAAGCTCCACTACGTCAGAGCACGCTGCGGCTTTACTAACTTGCACATACCTGGTAGTCGGCATCTGCTCAGGAGACCTTTGTGGAATCGCTGATGCTGGAGCACGTAGAAGTCAAGGGCAAATGGGTACAGGGGAGTGAAAGTGCCAGCAGCAACAGCATTAGGCCACCTCTGTGTCTCTGCCACAGACCAAAGGGTGCTCCATGCACTGCTCAGCAGGCCAGCCCCATCTTTAGTAAGGACGTTGGCCACCAGTGTGAAACGCCCCCTCCCATTTGTGATGTAAAAGGCAGTCTTCTAAGCAGAGGGGCTCTTCTCATTGAAACATTTTCCAAAGTCACTTTTTCTTAATAATTTTTTTTTAAATTTTATTTATTTATTTCTTGCTTCAGAACCCTTGTTTGTCTATTCACTCATTTCTATGGCCGGCTCAGCCAACCCCAAGGGCAGGGCTGGTATAGCATGTGGTGCCGGGGATTGAACCGCGGTCCCTGAAGCCTCCCAAGCTTTCCCAAGCAGGCGCTTTAGACCACTGAGCCATCCCACTGGGCCCCATAATTTTTCTTTTAAATTGAATTGTAGAACGCTTCTGAATAATGTTTCTGTGAGGCAGGCAATGCTTGACTCTTCCTGTTCTAGGTGTGCTTGGCTTCAGAGCCCCTTTCGTGCTAAGCCTTGTGTCCAGGGTGATGATTTTCCATGATGGTTGGTGTGTGTCTAAGGGGCAGATTGGGAACGGAAAACCGAGGCACAAAGCTGACTTCTGGGTTGAAATTTCCCTCTCACAATTTTGTCTCCATTTAATTGTGTTCTCTGTATAGCAACTTTTCTTTGAATATAGTCCCTCAATAAAGGGAGCATCCTCATACCATTTTCTTGATGATCTATAGTCCCACGTATAAGCTAGGGGAATCCATGCATCCTTACTGTTAGACATATCACTGTTTATGCACTGATCAAATACAAGATGTATTTGATCAGTGCAAAATGTATGCACAATTTAAAGAAAATAAAAACATATCAATATTTCAATAGTAACTTTATTTGGACAGCATGAGGTTAACACAAATTACTTTTGATTGTAATTATATATTACATTATAATTATAATGTAAGGTGTGCTCAGAGAGGTGGCCTCAGGCTTCTTGGTGTTTATTCATACATATAGCAAACTGCCACATGGGTGTCTTCGTTACATTTTACTCATTGCTGGTTCAAATACACAGCACTCAAAATGAAGGAAGGAAAGGTTTATTTAGCTCACAGTTACTGGAGGTTTCAGTCCATATTCGGCTGGCCCAAGGCTGAGTGGAACAGGGCAGAGAGCATCCAGTTCATGGCAGTGGAACAGCAACAGTCGCAACAGAGGCAACTGACCAAACAGGGGAGCAGTGAGTCTACCACTCTGTCTCTCTTTATATTATATGAGGCTCTCTGCTTCAGCCTATCCGCCTCAGGCCACACCTATAATTCCCAGAAGTACTCAGACCATAATCTCATCAGTACTAAAACATAATCTCAGTGGATCATGGATCAAGCCTCATACTCTAGAAGTCCCTGTCCCATCACTCATGAGGCTTTGTGGGGGACAACTAGACATAAACCATAACAGTGGGCAACCTTGGCTGTTGAGATTGCTCTGCATGAAGTTTTAACTTCTTGAAGCGCTGGCAGTGTAGTGGGCTTTCCTCAGTCCACAGCATTCTCTGCGGTCCCACATGTGAGGGTCATGCCAGCTGTTTCCTTGTGCACTTCTCTATTGATGAAATTGCCTTGATCCCTTGTGGCTGTCTCTAACACCTGCTCCTCACTTCTGTCCCTATGTGTACTGAAAATGCCATATGGTGATAGTAAGGCCCTTACATCCTTTCACAGTCAGTCCAGTCTTTCCCCTCCCTTTCCTTAAGTGCCTGCCATTGTGCACATAGAGGGCAGGTGAACATCAAGGGCTATAGACAAGAGCACTGTGTTTGGAGTGAGGAGCCCTCTAAGGCTAAGGTTGAGATTTTCTATGAGATAAGAATGCTTGAGATGGTCAGTTGGTTATTCTGTGCCTCTTTTTCTTCTTTTTATTTGATTGTCCCTATAAAAATTGTTATCAATCTTTGTGACATAAGGGGTTGGTTTCATAGCAGACAGTTATTTTTTTTGGGGGGTGAACAAGACAATGGGGTGTTTGGGGGAGTACGAAGATTCATATTCATTATGTTTATAGTGCACATTATTTCGTTATTGTTAAAGTATACTGTATAATGAAATAATGATCAGGCTCACCACACCACCAATGAGAGCCCAGATCTTGTTTTATTCTAACTAAACAGTCCCACGTGGGGGTGATGGGAGACAGTGGAACCTCAAGTGTGTTGCTTATTTCTCATTTGCACCCTAAGCAAGTTTGGGTTTCTATCACTGCAGAAAGCTGCTTCACAAGGATTCAGTGTTAGAAACAGAAGCAGACCTTTCAGTTCTTTCATAGAAATCTCACAATATTTGACCTCGACCTTGAAGTAGAAATTTAAAGGCTTGAGGTTTTCTTGAACATGTTTTAAGGCCACTATCATTTATGCTCTCAAGCAGTTGATCCTTCTCTAGCACGAATTCCATTTACCTGCTTATTCATAAATGGGTCATGGGTGTGGATCTATTTCTTCCCAATTGAGTGCAATTTTGTGGTTGAAAATATCTCTGCTGCTTCTCATTGCTGAAATAAAATACCTGATATCCACAAGTGAAAGGGAATAAGGTTTATTTTAGTTGGTAGCTTATAGAATTTTTAATTCATGATAAACAGGCTCTGAGGCAGAGTGGCACGGCATAGGAGAAAAGTTCAAGATGTAGCAGGCATGAAGCAGGAAGCCTTCCTCCTCCTTCTTTACCTTCTTATTCTATTCAGGATGCAAAGCTCTTGGGTGGTGCCCTTCCCACCACGGATGGGCTTTTCATCAGTAACTACATCATCCACACCCAGAACCCATGCTGAATCAGTGGACTGATTCAGCACCACACATCTAGGATCTGGTATTACACATGATGCTGTCATTCACAAGCCAATCACTCCCAGAAGCTCTACAAAGGAAAACATGAGGCCGTGAGGGGGCATCTAGGTATATGCTACGGGAGTCTATTTGTTAGCCCCAGTAGGGCCATGAACATCGCTTTATGTGAAATGCACTTAGCTCATCTCGAAGCCTTGTCAAAGTTCTGACACTCTGGCAATCCAAAGATTCTGAAGAGGACAATTTGAAACTCCAAATTCTCCTCTATGATTGAAGATATACTCTTAGCAGCGAACCATATAAAAAATGAAAACAAATTTGAGCACTTCTGATATATAAAAGAATGAGATAGATACTTTCATTCCAAAAGATAAAAAGAGAGCAATAAAGAGGCATGGAACCAAAGCCAGACCAGGGCCAACAGCAGATCTCACCTTCATCTACAGTATTTGGATAGTCTGCACCAAGACGGGAACTGCAAAGTGCCTGGGTACCCTGATACCAAGACGCTGTCAGTTGTCATAGTCCTTGTGGCTTTTCTCTTGGGTTGCTTTTGCTTACTACTTGTGTCTTGCCTGAGATCATCCATATTTCTATTTCTCCAGCTTGCTTGAGTCTCCACTGCACCATGGGCTTCACACTGTCAGCTGCAGACCTTGCTTTATCGGAGACACACTGCCTAGGCTTCCAGGCCTTCTCCTAAAATCTGGAAACATTTCTGACCCCACAACTCTTGTGTTCTGCATGTAATTAAAACCAGCGCCATGTGGGTGGCACCAACATGAGCCACCTACTGAAGACCTAGGCAGGTTTCCTTCTCTCTGGGGTAGAGAGCCAAAGCGCCTAGATTGCTGAACACTATGAACCTCATCCGAAGGAAAAAAGAAACTCCTTAAGTTACTTGCATTCTGGGACATGGTGCCCTAGGGTTCTCTTATCAAAACTAAGTTTTTCACAATGACAGTTGTAATGGGTGGAGCCTTCCTTGTTTCTGTGATGTCTTCAGGTGATGTTCCATTTAGCTCCAAAGTACTAAATGACCATAACACTTTTAGCAACCAAGTTGTCTTTTCCAACTTTGCAAGCTCTAACTTTATCACAGTTCACATTCTCGGCAAAATAAAAACTTTTTAAATCATTCTACTGGGATATTTAGACTTGATTCTCAAGGTATAGATGACTAAATCTTCTCATCAGTGTCCATGCTGCCACCTCAACATTAGACAGTCTTGACATTCCTTCCACTGGGCGAGCGAGATGGCTCAGCGGTCTAAAGCACTTGCTTCCACAAGCTTAGGTAAGCACAGGGACCGTGGTTCGATCCCCAGCACCACATGCTGCACCAGCTCCACCACGAGGCCAGGCTGAGCCGGCCATAATAAAAAAATAAAAATGAAAAAAAAAAAAGAGAAATTAAAAAAGGAAATTCCTTCTGCAAGATTAACTTGTCTGCAAAACCTAAACTTTATTTATTTATTTATTTATTTATTTATTTATTTATTTATTTATTTAGTCTTTTTGAGACAGGGTCTCACTATGCAGTTGAGGCTGGCCTTGAGTTCACTTCCGTAGCCCAGGCTGGTCTCGAACTCGCACCGATCCTCCTGCCTCAGCCTCCCGAGTGCTGGGATTACAGACGTGCGCCACCACACCCGGCTAAAACCTAAACTTTAGTCTCCTGTAATATCGCTGAATATTATCAAAATACAGATAAATTTCCCAGGCAGAGCGTAAAGCACATGGCATGGAATCTAGCTATCAGTACAGACGCTGTTCACCAATTGACTTCCAGATCATGATCTTTTCCAATTACATTGAAGTCAACATTCGTATCTTCTGACCTTTGCCCAGAATGAGATTGGCCTCAAAGAATGATGCTCTCTCACCAAATTTGGCTCACAACATTCGAGGACAGCTCCTATTTCTTGAATCTTCATTTTACCCCTCGCAAACCCTCCTACAAAGGCTACCACATGTTCAGGTAGTCACAGCTATGACCCTACTTCTCCCAATATCGACTTCTACTTTTTCACTGATGTGAAAAATATCCATCATCCACAAAATGGATGAAGGGTTTATTTTAGCTCCCATTCTGTATAGATTTTAATACATAATGGACTGGCTATAAGGCAAAGCATCCTGGCAGAGGAGAGTGGAATATGAAAAAGAAAAAAAAAAAAGGGCATGCTGTGGCAGAGTGCCATCCTTCCTCATTCCTTTTTTATTCCATCCAGGCTGCAAGCTGTTCATCGGTGCCACTCAAGCTCAGCTTAGGTCTTCCTTCAGCAAATAATCATCCAGCACAACAATTTGTAAAAGCATCAGAGGACAGATCCAGTATCATATACACATGATTCAGTATCACACACTCATGGCCTTGTCACTCTCGAAAGCCCCCTGTATAATTTCATGAAGCTTTAGGGGTATCTATAGATATACGCCATAGCAAGAAGTAATGTTCAAACTCTTGAGATAGAGCTGAAAGCAGAGATAGGCCATCAGGTACTTACACATTCTTTCAAAATCTCTGCTAATGTTTGAAACATACCAAAAATGCTGGTGTTCAGGCACCATCCCCATAACTCCAGGCTGGCTTTGTAGTCTTTTTTTTTTTTCTTTCTGAATTTCTTTTTTATTTATTTAGTAAAGGGTCAACAGAGTTTTATTACACAGATTGGACTCATAGCAGTCCTCCTGTTTTCAGCCTCCCAAGCACTGGGATTACAAGTGTGCACCACCACACCCAGTCTCACGTGTCCAATGGCACAATATGCCTAGGACTGAACCCCACTCCCTGCACCTGTCTAAGCAGGCACTTCAGTAAGCAGGGTGAGCTAATCTCTCCTGGTCTTTTACCTGAAGCTTTATTTTTTACAAATTTAAAATACATTTTAAACAACACCTTAATTCTATACAATAATGGGTTTCAGTGTGGTATTTTCCTACCTTATGTAACATATTTTGATCAAATCTGTCCTGCTGTTAACCTCCATTACACTTCCCTCCCCTTTCCCTTATTCCTTTGCTTGTGTCTATAACTGTCTCTGATACAGGCATATCTAATACTTTTTTCATGATTTAATATTTTTATTGTTTAAATTTAACAATGGATGCACCAATCTGCATTCCCACCAGCAGTGGAGAAGGGTTCCTTTTTCCCCACAGCCTCTCCAGCATTTGTTGCTGGTTGATTTCTTTATGATAGCCATTCTCTCTTGGGTGAGATGGTATCTAAGTGTTGTTTTGATTTGCATTTCATGAATGGCTAGCGATGTGAAGCATTTCTTCATATATTTGTAGGCTTGCTGTATTTCTTTCTCTAAGAAGTTTGTGTTCATCCCAGATGCCCATTTCTGGATTGAGTCTTTGAATTTTGGAACCCTAATGGTTTTCAGTTCTTTGTAGACTCTAGATAGAAGACCTTTGTCTGAATATTTGTTAGTTAAAATCTTTTCGAAATTTGTGGGTCGTCTTTTCACTCTGTTAGTGATTTCCTTTGACATGCAGAAACATCTTAGCCGGAGGAGGTCCCACTTGTTGATGCTTTCAAGGGTTAAACGTGCAATTTGATTTCTGTCCATGAACTTTTTGCCTACTCCGATGTCTTCAAGATTTTCTCCTACTTTCTCTTCCAGGAGATTTAATGTTTCACTTTTAATATTTAGATCTTTAATCCATTTGACTTTATTTTCGTGCATGGTGAGAGACTAGGGTCAAGTTTAAGTTTTCGGCATGTAGAGAGCCAATTTTTCCAGCACCATTTGTTAAAGAGGCTGTCTTTCTTCCAGAACACATGTTTGGCCCCTTTGTCAAAAATAAGGTGGCTGAGTGTGTTTGTATTTGCTTCTGCGTCCTCTAGTCTATTCCATTGATCTTCAGGTCTATTCTTTTGCCAATACCATGCTGATTTTATTACTGTAG
>PVJA010031691.1:0-24669 GCA_004027025.1 Myocastor coypus
GAGAGCATGGAGTAAAGTACTTCAAATCATGCAGGAAACAAATTCCAGCCCAGACTGCTATACCCTGAAAAACTCTCTTTCAAGTACAATGGAGAAGTGAAATACTTGCATGACAAAGAACAGCTAAAGAATTTCATGATGACAAAGCCAACCCTACACAGACTACTAAAAGATATTCTAGACGGGGATGAAAATGACCACCACTCCATGCAGGAGAATGGAAAGAACCCACAAATAGGGCAAACGGTTACACATAGGAGAAAAAGAGGTATACAAATGCAGTCTTCTTACTATTCTTTTGTATACAGCAGCAGAATATGTCCATCAGCATGTTCTACAGGTGGACTTCTTCACCCTATGGGTCATGATTCTGTCTGGTTCTCCAGGGTGAATATCAAGGAAATAGCAGTAGCTCAGTCCCACAAGTGACACCTGGCTACCAGCAAGCGTCATAGACACCGTTCACATCCATGACATACTAGAACTTTGTGTGATATCCTATCCCCAAACTGTTAGAAGTTGTGGTCATATATTTGCCATTGAAGTATTTATGTTATGTTCTATTCTTAGTAGTTCTTTACTACCATGGAAACCTTTTCTTAGTTGATGTCTTTGTATATATTAACCTATTCAAATACTATGTGATTGGATTAACCTGCTACAGTTTTGTATGGTTAGATTTCTAAACTTCTGTGTAAAAAAGTGTAACAGTGTTTTAAATCACATTCTATAGGGATTTATTAGAATATCAATGATTGATGGAAAATGCTGGTTCCATGCTAAGTGTATTCATTTAATATTTAGAAGACAGTGATGATAAGCTCAAGTATATATGTAATAAGGTAATAGTTTCACTAGGCTTCTCTTTTGGAGGGTTAAGAACCTACGTTTGCAGACCAAAAATTAGAGAAAAAGAAGTGATACAAGGATGGCCTATACTTTGGCCCTAGCCCTTCAAGGGCAGCGAGGACTTAGGACATAAGAGAACCTGTACTGTAGCATCCTATAACTCAGTGGTGTCCCAAATTTTCTGTTCAAGGAGATATGGGGCCACAGAGGAAAGAGATAGCCAATGTATAGTGTGCCTAAGGAGAGTCACCTAGAGAGAAAACATTCTCTCAGGCTTTAACAGAGAGCAAACTGGTCAAGCAATGACAGTGACTCATCCAGATGTTTGACATTGACAAAAGTTCTACAAAACACTGTACATGATGGTTTCAAGGTAAATCTGGAGGAGATCTGACTGACCTTGTCAGATAAGAAAATTACATGTTTTGTTATATAGGTCTTGCTTTAACTTGGCCTTAACCACCCAGCAGAAAAGTTTAACCAGGAGGTATTAAAAGGTAAAGCCAGATCAGAATGCTGAGCTGTAAAAGACTCAAGTCAACAGCTTCAACATTGCCAGTTCTGCTGATAACCTATATTACTATGGAATATTGCTCTATGTATACAACTACTTTCTCTTAGTTCAATGAGAAGAAATATTTGTACCAATATCATTTAGAAAAGTGATCATGTCTGCATCTTGTACTCTGAATAACTACTATGAAGACAACAGTATGCATTATATCAATTATTGTGGCTGTCCTACTAAGGTGTTTTGAAACTATCTCAATGTTATTTCTTATTAAAAGTAATAATTTTTTTTGATAAAAAATCAAATACTATGTGAGTACTCTTAATTGATTTCAGATTCATACATACAACACACAACATTCTGGCTTCTAATTTTGCCTCATCATTTGATTTGAATTTTGGAATATTGTTTTGAAATATTTAATTTAATTTTTAGTTAACCATTTTTAATTAATTTTCTGAATGTTGTTTAATTATTTTTTTGTTTTATGATTCATACTGCATCTTTGACTTACAGTGTGAGTTATAAGACATGGAATGATATTCTCTCTTAATATTAGAAACTTTAAAAAATGTATGCACATACACACAAGAGAGTTAGGGTAGATATACAGCTACTTTGTTTTAGTTCATTGCAAATAAAAGTTTGTACTAATATTGTTTAAACAAGATATCAGGTCTGCATCTTGTCCTCTGAATAAGTAACAGGAAGACAACATTGTGCATTGTATTAATTATCGTAACCATCCTGCTAACTTGCTTTCAAACTGTTAAATTGCTGTTTTATCTTTTTTTATTAAAATGAATTTTAGGCCCGGCAGGATGGCTTAGTGGTCTAAAGTGCCTGCTTAGGAAAGCTTAGGTGGCTTCAGGGACCATGGTTTGATCCCCAGCACTACATGCTGTGCCAGCTGTGCCCTCAGGGCAGGCTGAGCCGGCCATAAAAAATAAACAAACAAGCAAACAAACAAAAGTTCTGAAACAAGAAAAAAAATAAAAATAAATAAAATAAATTTTAAAAAATTGATAAGCTAACATATCTGGTGGAAGAAATTTGTACACAAATATTGAAGGAGTTAAATTGCCTGTTTTTAACTACTTTAAGTAAAATGAGAAGGGTGAGTCATGATTTAACAAAATTTATAATCTGTAGGAAAGGATAATAGAAAGATAAAAATTTTGCAGATTTCCACTTTTGCAGAAAGTGGAAGAGGAGGCCAGTGTAGGTGGAGTCACCCGTGCAAACACCTGGGAAATGTAGCTAGGCCACAAGCAGGGGAAAGTGAGCATCTCTTGTGTGTGTTTTTAAATTTTTTTAGTGTTCGGAGAACTTTAAGAAGAAAGTCCCTTTAGATACAGAAGACAGTCCTGTCCTTCCTCTAATGACCCCAGAACAATTTTCTTGTCCTGCCCTTCCTCTAGTGATCCCAGAACAATTTTCTTTTCTTATCTTTTCTTTTGTTTCTTCTTCTGTATTTAGGACAGGGTCTACAGGGTCTCACTATGAGGATCGGATTCCTAGTGATTCTCATATTTTCAGTCTCCCAAGCACTGGGATTACAGGTGCTGGCCACCATGCACAGACTCAATCACGGTCTCAGCATGCTCCAGGGGTGGGCCTGGCACAGCATGCCAGGGATTGAACCCTGGCTGCTACACTCTACCTAAGCAGGCACTTCAGTTTACTGAGCCCTAACAATTTTCTTAATAAATCTTCACAGCCAAATCCTCCTGACCCTGGCTTTTATCTTTGCATTCTCATCAGCATTTTGTACTATGAGCTCTGGCCAGACTCACCCTTAAGCTCTGTGTACAGCACTCTAGTGCTCCTTCAGCCAGGACCTCAAAAGCTGTCCAAACTCCCCCTATAAACCAGTGCCAGGGGCTTCTAAGCCACGTGGTCAGGTACAGCCCCCTCCTGATGCTAATTTTCTCTGATAATCACTTTCCTGTCATTGGACAAAATCCTTGAAACTCACAACTTAGAGAAGGAAAGGTTTATTTGAACTAATATTTCTAGAGGATTCAGCCATGGTTGGTTGAGTCCAAGGCAGAAATGGTGTGACAGAAGGGCAAGGTGGAGGAAGGTTGCTTACCTTGTGACGGCCAGGAAGCAGAGCAAAAGAGAAGTAGCCAGGGACAAAAATATGTAATTCCAATTTACACCCCAGTGGCTCACATCCTAACGGCACATTTAGCTACAGAATTCATCAATGAATCCACTGATGAGTAAGGCATCCCTATAATCCAATCGCGTTGCAAACATATGAGACTTTAGGGGACATTTTAGATCTAAACCATGACATTTTATCCTTTTCATATGTCAGGTAAACCTTAGAATACTACTAGCTACTTGAGAAATATGTAGTATAGTGTAAATAGGTAAGTTCTTAGACTTTGGAATTATGCTTCTTGAATTCAAATCTCTGTGTCATTTCTTTCTTTTTTTAATTAATTTTATTTTGAAGAGTAAAATCAAAACTAAAAACAAATAGCAGAAACAAAGACAAAAGCAGGGTAACATACAGCAATACATATGTTACAGCTTTTCAAAACAAGAATCGCTAATTAACAATGGTTGTTCTATTATCTATTTTTATTGTCAAATCTCTTGCTCAGATTAACAGATATAGCTATGTAAGATCGGACAAATAATTGAATATTACCACTTGCGTTCAAGAAATCTTAATTTTTCTTGTCTTTTTTATTTAAAAATTTTAAGGAGAGTATAATAATAACTGATAAGACATTAGAAACAGTACATATTTAGAAGACAAAGATGAGAGGTATTCAAGCATGGTTTTTGTATTACATATTGCTATCCTCAATATCATTGCTTAAATCACAGATATCAGCATACAGAGTTAGTTAAGGTGGAAGTTCTACACATTAACTGCTATTTTAAAAAAACAGATGGAAATTATTAGTACAATCATCGCAGCCATTCTTTATATATACTGGCACGTTTTTCCTCCTTTCTTTTTTCCTATCTTTTTTTTTTTTTTTTCATTTCTCTCATCTTTGTTGTTTAATCCTTAAATTCGGTTTTTCACTGCCTTACTATATATCTTACACTTCTCAATTTTATTTTGTTCTTTGGGTTCTTACATTAGGGAGACAATATGCTATTTACATGTGTAGATATAATTTATTTCACTTATGAGTATAGCCTCTACTTACATCCACTTATCTATATAAAGGCTTGGAGTCAGTTTTTTTTTTTTTTTTTTTTTTTTTTGGTCTTTTTGAGACAGGGTCTCACTGTGCAGTTCAGGCTGGCCTTGAGCTCACTTTTGTAGCCCAGGCTGGTCTCGAACTCACATCGATCCTCCTGCCTCAACCTCTCAAGTGCTGGGATTACAGGCGTGAGCCACCACGCCCGGCTTGGAGTCAGTTTTTATAGCTGAGTAATACTCCTCTCAGTATAAAAATACTACATCTTTTTTATGTGTTTATATACTTTTCTTTTTTCTTACAGGGCCTACTTAGTCTCACTACACAGATTGGTCTCATAGTGATCCTGTTCTCAGCCTCCCAAGCACTGGGATTGCAGGTGTGCACCACCACATCCAGTCTCAGTCTTGCCATCTCAGTATACCCTGGGGGCAGGGCTGGCACAGCACACTGGGGATCAAACTCTAGTCCCTGTGTCTGCCTAAGCAGGCACTTTACTCTGCTGAGCTATCTGGCTGAAAATTACCTTTTCTTATGTCAGCCAAGCTTCAAAACTCTCTACTAGCTACTTGAGAGTAATATAGCATAGTGTAACTAGGTAAGCTCTTAGACTTTGGAATTATGCTTCTTGAATTCAAATATCAGTGGTGTCATTTCTTTCTCTTTTTATAAAATGATTTTATTTTGAATTTTTAAAAAATTTGGTTGGCTTAGCCCACCCTAAAGGCTAATTAGTTGATTTCTTTATGATAGTCATTCTTTCTGGAGTGAGATGGTATCTCATTGTTGTTTTAATTTCAATTTCTTGAATGGCCAGTACTGTGGAACATTTTTTTGTGTATTTATTTGCCAATTGTATCTCTTCTTCTGAGGCGTGTATATTCAGCTCAAATGCCCATTTTTGGATTGGGTCTTTAAATTTTGCAGGCCTATTTTTTGTTTTTTAGTTCTTTATATATTCTAGATAGAAGACCTTTGTCTGAGTGATTATTGGTTAAGCTTTTTTCCCAATTTGTGGGTTATCTTTACATTCTGTTGGTGATTTCTTTTGACACACAGAAACTTCTTAGTAAGATGGGACCCCATTTGTTTATTCTTGGTAGTATTTCTCATGCACTTTATTTTTGTTTGTGAACTGTCTGCCCACCTCTATGTCTTCAAGATTTCCACCTACTGTCTCTTCCAGGAGATTTAGTGTTTCTGTTTTAATATGTAGATCGTTACCACTTTGACTTATTTATTTATTTATTTATTTATTTATTTATTTATTTATTTTGCAGTACTAGGGATTGAACTCCTTACTCTTCACAGGCAAGTGCTTATTCTACTGAGCTATCTCCTCAGCCCCACCACTTTGACTTTAGTTTAGTGCATGGTGACAGACCTGGGTCTGGTTTTATTTTCTGACATATGGAGAGCCAGTTTTTCCAGCATAATTTGTTAAAGAGGCTGTCTTTCTTCAGACAAGATGGCTGGGTGTGTTTGTAGCTATATCTGTATCTTCTAATCTGCTCCCTTGATTCTGAGTTTTTTTTTTTTTTTTTGCCAGAAAATGGTATCATTTCTATCATAATATTTTTGCAAATTATGTAGTTTTCTGTGTCTTAGACTTTATCTGTACAAAGGAGATAATACCTACTTCTCATGGTATAAGAATGAAAATAATAAGCACATACAAGGAACTTAGTGGCTGTCATGCAGAAAGAACGGTGATGAAATTAGCTATTATTTAAACATAATAAATACTACAAAACACATTTTACTGATATAAAAATTAAATTCCAGGAAAGTTAGACAAGATTTACAATATTACAGAAGATCAACTGTATATTTAATGTTCTCATTAGTAGTGTTTTGTTTTTTCTAGATATCTTTCTTCCCCTTCCTGAGAGTCCTTGTTCCTTTCAATAAATTCAGTGAATTGCAATGGTGAGTGTAAGAGACAAGAAGCACTACAAAGTTCATGGTCCATGGCTTACTGAGTGTCCTCATTCCTTCCAACCAACTTGAGGAAAGCCCTCTTCACATCCTTGTTCCGAAGGCTGTAAATAATAGGATTAAGAAATGCAGAGATGACATTGTAGAACAAAGCCAACTTTTTGTCATCTTCTGGGGAGGCTTCAGAGCCAGGCCTCATGTACATGACCATGCATGGGATACAAAACATGGTAACCACAGTGATGTGTGAGGTGCAGGTGGAAAAGGCCTTAATCCGTCCTTGGTTGGAGTGAATTCTTAAAATAGCCATGAAGATACGAATATATGAGGCTAGAATGAGGAACAGTGGGATTAGAAGCAAGATGAAGCCCAAAATAAAATCCACTTGGTCATTGAGGGATGTGTCTGCACAGGCCAGCTTTAAGACAGCAGGAATTTCACAAAAGAAGTGGTTGATCTCATTGGGACCACAGTAGGGCAGACTCATTGCAAAGATAGTGTAGATGAGGGCACAGATGAGACCACAAAGTGCAGAGCTGACTGCTAGGAGGACACATAGTGTTTGGCTCATCTGGACCCCATAGTGGAGGGGAGCACATATGGCAACGTATCTGTCATAGGCCATGGCTGCAAATATCCAGGTTTCAGTGATGCCCAGGCTCAGGAAAATGTACATCTGAACCACACACCCAACATAAGAGATGGCCTTATGCTTGCTCACTAGATGGACCAACATCTGGGGCACAGTAGTTGTGGCATAGCTGAGGTCCAATAGAGAGAGGGTAGTGAGGAAGAAGTACATGGGTGTGTGGAGACGTGCATCTACTTTGATCAGGGTAACAATGAGCCCATTACCCATAACTGTAAGTAAGTAGAGGAAGAGAAAGAGGAAGAAAAGAATCCAATTAGTCCTGGGATTTCTGGAGAAACCCAAGAGGATAAACTCAGTTACGAAACTGTGATTTCTCCATCTCTGACTGTGCACATGGTTTTCCTTCTGGGGAAAGAAGATGATAAATTTATGATCTTTTTGCAGTCTCTATTAGAGAATACTGTGCAAGGTCCAGGGATGCAGGGGCTTAAGCCAAAGTATCTATCACCACACTGAGAGAACATTCTAACCAAATTGGCCTAACACAGCTCTAGCTATTTAGCAGCGATGCTAATGTGTAGCTTTATCGGCATTGTTCACTTTGCCTAACTAATCATCCATAAGAAGTACAAGGTTGGGGTCTGGCAGGATGGCTCAGTAGTCTAAAGCGCCTGCTTAGGAAAGCTTAGGCAGCTGCAGGGACCGCAGTTCGATCCCCGGCACCACATGCTGCGCCAGTCCTGCCTTCAGGGCAGGCTGAGCCGGCCATAAAAATAAATAAATAAACAAACAAAAGTTCTGAAGCAAGAAAAATAAAATAAAATAAAATAAAAATTCTTAAAAAAAAGAAGTACAAGATTACAGCAAGCAATGAGATCTGAACAGAGCAAATTTTGCTTGGAAGAACATGCATGCATGCACACACACACACACACACACACACACACACACACACACACACACTTGGAACATACATAACATAAGCCAGTCACATACAAAACATTTTGCAGTGATGCTAAAAGATCTGTAATTTCAGTCATTATTTCCAATATAGTCAAAAACAATAGGTGCCTCAAAGAGTAGTATGAATGTTAAGCAGGCAGAAAATTTCAAGTTTCTTTTACTTTTTTCTCTACGATGCTGTATCTTTGAAAACTCAAATATCATAAATTCCTCCAAAAGGAAATACTTTTAAAAAACTTTTGGAGGAAGAGAAAATATAATTTTTTTCTTATTCTCACATCCACCTTTCTAGTCCTACAAGCAATGGTTTTAAATTAGTGAAGAAACTGACAAGTAAAGATTGCTACAAGGACTAAAATACTGACACCCTGCTAATCTCTGCCCTGACACTTCTCAAAAACATAACATGTATTTACCTGTGTCTGCAAGGCTTTCTTAAAAATGGGTGAGGAATCCTCTGAAGCTATGTCACTCATAAGGAAGAGCTGAGTGGTGAGAGGGGCTAGATCTTCACTTTTAGTTGGATTTAATTGTTAATCCTAGGTTGGAAGCCTGGATAAGAGAACACATTACAGGCCAGTATTTTTCTTTATCCCTTCAGTAGTCCTTAAATGACTGATACAGACCTCTATCACCTGGCTCTATCACCCTTTTCAGACCCCAAAGGAGGAAATGGTCATTTATGAAATGGTGCTTTATAAAATATGCTAATGAATAGCATCAGTACTTTGATTTTCATAAAAATCAGCCATCCAAAGCTGAAAACTGTACATGACAGAACCAGGACTCAAACTCCAAGTCCCATGTGTTTAAAGTTGAACTTAAATCACATTAAGTTAAAGTTTTTCCTTTTGTACCATCAAATTTCACAAAGAGTTTAGCAGGGAACCAAATAAAATATAGCTCACCACAGGTGATGTTATGCAAGAAACTGATCCATGCATGCACAATTTTGGTGAGGAGAAAAGACATATTTCACAGCATTAAATATTGTTTTTTCATAGAAAACCTTGAAACTTTGGATCAGGATTTCAATGCTGAGATATTGTTCAGGCAGTGAAAAACTGATGCCTATGAATTTAGGTTAAAATTGGACTCAGATGCAAGTGGATGAGAAGGGGTCTGTGGCTTAGCTCAGTTGCTTAAGTGCCTGCTTGGACAAATGCAATCAGGCATAGGGGACCAGAATTCCATCCCCAGCTCCACAAGCCTTACCCGACCTGCACTCAAGGCAGCCTGAGCCAGAAAAAAAAAATCCTTCAAAAGGATGAGAATGATGTTAACGTTCATGTTTGAGACAATATGTAATAGTATAGGAGTTGCGGATTCTGACTTTGAAGCCTCATGGAATTGAAATCTAGGCTTTAGATACTAACTCTATGTGATAAATGTGAAATAAGCCCTATCCTAGGCCTCTCTGAGTTTATCCATTCAATTGCTTGCCTTGATGACTACTCCCCTTAAGGCACTTAGCAGGCAAATTGTAACTCTTCTTCTAAGCATCAAGCTTCCTACCTTCCCCTATGTATCTGCTGCTCCCATGGTTTCCCTCAACTTAGCCATGGCAGTTTCACCCTTTGAGATGGTTAAATTTAAAAAGAACTTCAAAGTCTTCCGAACTTTTCTTTCCTTACTCCCTGCAGAGTCAACACACCAACAAATACTGTTTGTTGTCTTTCAGATATATACTAGAAACTTCTCACCATCTCTACCATCGCCATTGATACAAATCATTATCTTCTCCCACCAGGAATACTGCAGCATCCCCTAGAAAGTCCTGTACTTCCCATTCTCTTCCCTTATGGTCTTTCATTAGCACGGTAACTAGAATGATTTTGTTATAATGTAGGCAGGATTATGTAAATACTCCTATCAAAACTCTCCTGTGGAAAAAGAAGGGCTATGAGGATAACCAATATTTTGGCCCTAGCCCTTCAAGGTCAGTAAGGACTCAGGATATAAGAGAACCTGTGCTGTAATATCCTATAACTCAGAGGTGTCTCAAATTTTCTGGTCAAGGAGATTATGAGAAAGAGAAAAGGTATAAATGAACTATAGTGTGTCTAAGGAGAGCCACCCAGAGAAAAACACTCTCTCAGGCTTTCACAAAAAGCAAACTGGCCAAGCAATGGCTGTGACTTGTCCCGAAGGCTGACACTAACAACAGTTCTTCAAAGTACTGTATATGGTCCCAAACTTAATCCTGAGGGGATTTGACCTTGGAAGATACAAAAAAATGAATGTTTTGTTATACAAATCTTGCTTTGACTTGCCCTTGATCACCCAGCAAAAAAAAATCTTAATTACAATGCATGAAACGCAGAGCTAGACTAATGAGATGAGCTGTAGGAGGCTTGGATCAATAGCCTCCAGCATTGCAAGTTTCACTGGTGGCCCACTGCAATTGCAGAATATTTGACTGCGTATGCATCTGCTTCCTCTTAGTCCAAAGAGAAGAATTTTCTTTTCCTTCTTTTTTTTCCCTTCTTTTTTCTTAGCAACATCAATAGGAAGGTGGGTCATGCTCACACACTGTGCTCTGTAGAACTATTGTGAGGACAATATGCAATGTGTCAACTGTTAAAAAAAGAAAGGGGAAAAGAAAAAAAAGTAATGTTTATTGAAAAAACAAAACAAAACAAAAAAAAACTCTCCTGTGGCTTCTTGCATCACTCAGGGGAAAGCCAAAGTCCCAAGAAGAGCTGCAAGGTCCCTCGTCAGCCCCTGTCGTCACCTCTTACTCAGCCACACAGCCTTTTCACATTCCTAATTCAAGGCATGCTTCTATTTTAGTGACAGATTTTTATTTTTGCTTTATATCTAAAAATATGGAACACTTCATGAATTTGCATGTTATCCTTGCGCAGGGGCTATGCTAATCTTCTGCGTATCTATCTCTGTATCATGTATGTATCATGCTTCTATTTTAGAGCTTTTTGTTTTCCCTTTATTTCATTCTTTGAGATAAGGTCTTGCTAAGTAACTCAGGCAGGCTTTGAACTCATGGCACTTCTCCAGCCTTAAGTTTCCCAAATACTAGGATTACAGATATGAATTATCATGCCTGGCTTCAGCGATTTTTGAATCTTCTATTCCCACTGTTGGAAATTCTCTTTCCCCAGATTTCTCTATATCCAATATCCTTTATTCCTCCAAATATTTGCTCAAATGTCACTTTCTGTAGTATACAGTACTTAAATTATCAGTTTCCCTTACGAGAATGTGAAATTTTTAATCTTCATTCATTGAATATTACTTGTTTATAGAAGACTAGTGGCATGTGATAGCCACTTATAAATGCTGGATAAATGACTGCAGTCTAGGCTGGACCTTGGGCATGGGGTGAAGGAGTTACTTATAGTGGAGCAATCCTTGGCATGCAACCTTGATTCCTATGGAGCTAGGCAGGGTGTTGACCTCCTTTTGTGGTGTTTTATTTCTTATTTTTATTTTTTGACTTTCAGTTCTCAATAGATTTTCAAACAAAGACTGGTCCTAATTACTCACAGTTTCCACAGCAATCCCACAGTGCTATAAAGTTCATCTTAAAATAAAGGAAACGTTTATCAGCGTTAAGTAGAGTCCAATTTCTGTCAGAACCTTCTTTTCAATTCTTTAGCCTGTAATTAAAAAGAAAAATGAGAAGCTAGAGCTTGGCTTTCTAGAGAAGTGAGCATATCGATAAAGGGCTGGTGAAATCATGCTGTGCGGAAAGGCGGAAGCACTGAGAACACTCATCTTGAGGCTTAAGGGAAGCTTGTGAGCTGTCATAGCATTCCAAAGGGTGCCATGCAGAAAGAGTGGAACTCTGTCCTGCGTTCCCTGGCAGAAAAATTAGAAACAGTTGATGAATGTCACAGGTTTAGTTTTGTAAACTAAACTGAGGTTTAGTTTACAAAAAGTTACAATGCATCTGGTGACTCACACATCCCGACAATGGAACCAGTTTCTGTGTGAGCAGAGTAAAATACTAAACTCTTCTGTTTCGGAAGAGTTTGTGTGTAGAGGGCAAGTTCACTGAGAGGCACTGCCATCGCTGTGACGAGAGGGCAGACCAGACATCTTTAGAGTCTCTTTTACCACAGACGTCCAGTGTCATCAAGATTCAGAAAGCCAAAAATTTCAGGGGTGAATTATTAGTGTGTACTCATTCTTATGGCGGAGTCAAAGTAAGATGATGTGACAATGAAAGGAAACACAGAAACATGAAAGAAAGGGGAATATAATATGTCAACTGTACTGTGAAAGTTAAATAGATAACTTTTCATTTTCTTATATTTAGAATAATGGAGCTCACCTGGGGGCTATGGGTGAAACTCAGAAAGCACTGAACTCTCTCATCTTCTCCACAGGCTCCATGTTGGCTTTGTCTGGAGGAGAAAGGAGAGCCTGAGAGAAGAGACCGACTATGAGCCAACAAGGAGAACTCTTGTAAAGCCTGCTTCTCCTGCTGTTTTTCAGTGAGTAAATTCTTTATTTTTACCTCTTTTAAGAGGATGTTCCAAGCATCAAACCAGAGAAATGTAAACCATTTTTAAAATTGTCAAGTACTGAGAGTTTACAACTATTTTAATGAACAGGGAATAACAATTTAAAAAGCCAAAATGGCCACGCCATTTCCTTGCATAAAAACCTTTTGAGGACTCTCATAGCTCTGTGGGTAGCACCCAGTGCCTTTTGGAGTCTGATCATTACCTCCCGGACATCCTACCTTTTCTCCTGTAACTCTCGTGTTTTCATATGGCTTGCAAAGTAAGAGTGGTTTTGAATCCTTTTTTTTTTTTTTTTTGTATGACTTCTTTTTTTTATTTTTCAAGTTTTGAACCTTGTCAGGGTTGAAAAATATTACTAGCTTATGTTTGCAGCTGCCTCAGCTTCCAACAAAATATGAAAAGAACATGAAACATGTATGTTCTACAAAACCTAACATAGTTACTGATTCCTTACAGAAAAGATTTTCTGATGCAGCTCAAGACTAACCAACTCATTCAGTGTTCTCCAGAGACTGTGGGTACTTCCACAAAGCTGTGGTTCATGAAGCAATATGCATCTGATGTCAAAGAAAACTTGGTTTTAGTCATCTAGCTCTGCCATGTACCAGCAGCACAAACTAGAGAAGGTCATCAACCTTACCACATTTCTCTATTGTCATCTGAAAAACTGTGAATAACACATACCTTGAAGGCTTATGTAGAGATAAAATGAGATTTTGGATTCATATTATACTGTTGCATTAAATATCAGTTATTATTACTGCTATTAATAGATTAGTCCTCTAGCTGGAATGGCATTCTCTATTTTCTCCTTGGTGAAATTTTTCTTGTGTAAGTCTTCTGTGATTCCCACCATACTTCTCTTTCTTGTTTTCAGTTGCACCTTGAATGTACAGTAAGCCACTGGCTTATGGACATACAAGCTGTGAACTTTCACATGCATACGCATAAGATTCACAGATGCACTGTATGAGACTCACTTAGATTATGAATGAATCTGAACTCATTTGTAAGTCTGAGACTTACACTGTACTTTTATCACTGCTCACATCTATACTGATACACACAATAGTCTGTGGAATTCCTTAAAGATAAAGAATCTTGTCTTTTAGTTCTTTTTTTTTTTTTTAAGAATTTTTTATTTTATTTATTTATTTATTTATTTATTTATTTATTGTTTTAGAACCTTTATTTATTTATTCACTCATTTTTATGGCTGGCTCAGCCTGCCCCCAGGGCAGAACTGGAGCAGCATGTGGTGCTGGGGATCAAACTGGGGTCTCTGAAGCCACCCAAGCTTTCCCAAGCAAGAGTTTTAGACCACTGAGCCATCCCACCAGTCCCCTTGTCTTTTAGTTCTTTTAATCTCCAACTTTTAGTACAAATATGGGCAGAAGTTAATATATATTGGATTAAGAATTCTATAAAGTTATGCCAATAGTATGAGTTATTTTAGAAGGATGGACTCTCAACCCAAGGGGTTGCTTTCTCTTTCAAAAGTACTTCAAGCTCTTCTTTGAGGATTCTTACCAGTTATCTACTCCTACCCTAACCAGAATCCTCTCCTTGACAATTTATTATCTAAAATGAATAAAGGAAAAAAATAAAGTGAATAAAGATATATGGAAATCAGGGGAAATGGGATCAAGAACACATAGGCAGCCCCTGTCTCCTCAGATGAGCTTCTTTTCTATACTTAATTGGTGTCACATGAGATGGTATCGAGAAGGTGGGAAACAGGACAGGGAGGGAATATATTTTTATTTTTATTTTACACTGACCCTGAGCTAATTACTGTACACCAAAGATAGGATCATGGTTAAGGATATGGATATAGAATCCCACCTAAGGTTTAGTCATGACTTTTTTTTTTAAAGAATTTTTTATTTTATTTTATTTTATTTTTTTCTTGTTTCAGAACCTTTATTTGTTTATTCACTCATTTTTATGGCCGGCTCAGCCCGCCCGGAGCCCCTAGGGCAGGGCTAGCACAGCATGTGGTGCCGGGGATCGAACCGCGGTCCCTGAAGCCGCCCAAGCTTTCCCAAGCAGGCGCTTTAGACCACTGAGCCATCCCGCCAGGCCCCATGACTTTTATTTTTAGAATTTTTTTATTTTTTTTCCCTTGTTTCAGAGCTTTTGTTTGTTTATTTATTTATTTTTATTGTTGGCTCAGCCTGCCCTGAAAGCAGGGCTGGAACAGCATGTGGTGCCAGGGATCGAACTGCGGTCCCTGCAGCCGCCTAAGCTTTCCTAAGCAGGTGCTTTAGACCACTGAGCCATCCTGCTGGGCCCCCTTAGTCATGACTTTGATGCTGATTGAAGAAACGGCTTTGGGAAAGTTATCCAAAGTCTGTGTGTCTACATCCTCATCTGGAAACCAGTGGTAATGGCACCTAGCTGAAAGGGTGGCTCTAATGATTAACTGAAATATTATGTATAAAGTTGTTCAAAGCTGTACCTGCAGGTTAATGTTCAAAAAGAATAATTATTATTTCGATGATTTTTATTCCTACAAGAAATATTTTTCAAAGTTTTATTTTTTATTGGTAAATGCTTGTAGTACATTCACTCTGGGAGTTGGTACACGTGCATAACACATCTCGATTCCTTTTTTTTTTTTTTTTTTCCATTCTTTCTCTTCTCCCTCCCTCTCTCTGAAATACATGATTACATATATCATATATAACATGTTTATAGTATGTGATGATCACACTCCTCCTAGAGCTTGGTGCATGGGCGCAATACTTCATTACCCCCCATTTTCAATCTTTTTTCTATCCCCTCCCTTTTCCTTCTTCCCTCCATCTACAAGAAGTCTTTTTAGAAAACTCTCCATGTTTAGCAAAAGGTGAAATCAAGACTCATAGCAACTTACTTGATGTTGGGCAGCTATTGAATGACACAATCCGGATCTTTTTTTCTCCAAAGACCTTTCTTCATGGGACCATGCTCATCCTGCACTGCCCCACAGGCAACACTGCCAAAGCTGTGGCTGGCAAGGAACCAAGCGGTGTAGCTTCTCAAGTACTTGGTCTTATTCTTCACGATTCTGACCTATTCTGCCACCCTGATCTCAGATCTAGGTACATACCCTGCTCTCATACCCAAGTCCTGAAGCTGCTTCAGGCAGGTCCAGCATACATTTACCAGGTTGAAGGGAGCCCTTTTTCACCCACTCTGTAGGAGCTACTTCATTTCAACAGTTCCTTAGATAATGCTCAGGTTTGTTATTAATGAAGCTCATGGGTTTCAGTCTCCCAGGGTGCAGCCAAGGACTCCAGGGTTACCTGAGGAAACTGCCATCCTGAGGGATTCCATTACTCATGATAGGATGCAGCAATGAGTGAGCAATCAAGACAAAGAGGAAGTCTGTATGTGGCCCAGGGGAAACCTGTGGGGTTTTTTTTGGGGGGGGGGGCGGAGGGGGGTGTAAATCTGTGTTTTGAAAGAGAATGCCAAGAAAGGTTGGGTTAACTACATCAAGGAGGCCAGTCCAAAGATCAAAGTTTAGTTACTCTCTTGGTCTTAGACATTGTATAAATCTTCTCATAAAAAAATGTTAGAACTAAATATCCCTTCCCAAGATCACATGTTAGAGGTGCAGAAACAGATATGGCATGCAGAATAACTGTAGGAAGCTACAGAAGCAGAGGCAGGCCCAGGATTACGCATTCTGATATCCTATGATATTTTCTCACGTCTCCAGTCACTGACCTAAATGATTTCAAACCTGCATTTATCTCTTTACATTTCAGTGTTTTCCCCCCCGCTTACTTTTCACTCTTTTATTGATCATAGGAAAATCTTTTCCGATCTCTCTCTCTACTGAATAAAGTATAAGTGAGCAAGTTGGGCATTAGGTAGGAGTGGGCTTAACAAGTAATAGGAAATTAGACAGGAGAAATTATTAGGGCCAGATCATGGAGGATCTTGGAGGCCAGCCTCAAAAGACCGTGTTGTATGCCATTCAATGGCAGCAGCAAGGAACTGTTAAAATGTATTATTTGAGAGAGCGACGTGGTTACTGGCATGCTAAAGCTGACTTATGAGAGGCAGTTGTGCTTGTATCCCCCAACTCTGTGTTTGCTAACACCACAATAGTAACTTAAATATTGGTCATGGATAAAACATTTATACTATAAAAAATAAAATATTTATACCCCCCAAATTAGAAAGCTCTGCAAATCAGGGATTTGAAATTTCCCTAGAGAGTAAATTGTCAAGTACAGTATACCAGTGGGTAGTCAGATGAATGTTTCCAAAGGGTTGATATCCAGTGTCTGGCACTGATATTGAAGGGAGAAAGGCCAACTGAAGGCTACTAAAATATTATAAATGAGAGATTAATAGGCTTTTTTTTTGTTCTGGGACAATATAGATGGAAAAGAGACAGCTCTGAAAGAGTGATAGGTGCAGCACTGGTTATTTGGGGCTGATGAGTGGACGGTGGTGTCATTCATTGAAGTGGGAAACCCATTTGGGAGGAGCAAAGATTTGAAGTGAATGCTGATGAGTTTCCTTTAGGAAAGTTGACTTTGAGCTTCTTCTGAGACACAGAGTTGAATTTTCAGTCAGGAGATAATAAACACAGTTGTATGCTCATTGATTTTAACATTATAAAAGACTATGATTTACTAAAATGTATCCCAGTTGTCAAATGGAATTGGAATTTATCTTGCTCAACGGCACAGGATTTTAGAATTTCCCTCCATTTTATCCCCCTCTCCATCACATGTACTTTTCCCCTCTGATATTAAACATCAATCTGGAAATCCAGTTTTGCCTCCGAGAACTTCAGTTGCTCTGTAATAATTGTTAATTATACCTAGGCACAATTGTTAACAGCTTTGCCCTTTCAGGTATTCATTAATCAAAGTTATTTACACATTCTGTCCTCTCAAAGGAGAAACTCCGGGTTACCTTCCAGTTTAGGACAATCTGTTAGGGAAACACTCGGCCGTGGGATAGATGCAGTGAGGGAAACAACCTTCCCACAGTTCCATATCTTCTAAGGATCCAAGGAGAAGATAAATTTAGCAAGAGGCACTACATACATAAAGTTGAATACTAGAGAGAAGGTAAAGAGTTTTGAGCAGATTCCACATCAGAAAGGAATGTTTTACACCACTTGAAAATAGCTGTTGCAACTATTATGAATCAGCTTATATCAATGAAGTCATTTTTAGATTTTGGTATTCTCCCTTATAATGGGCTGGAGGAAATGTCAAATTGAAGCAGGTTGTGGACAATGTAATTGACATTTCAGTCTTTTTCATAGTTAGTTTTTCAAAGACTTTCCTTGGTGTGTCATTCTTTTGGGTCCTGAGTTTCACTCAATTTATTTTAAATGTCATTGGATAGAATTTTCACACAGTACCACTTATGAGTTTTAAAGTACAGTTGTAAATGTTCATGTGCTTAGTATGTGAAGTAAATATTGACAAAGTGAAAGTGAAAGTTGGGCAAATTCATAATTATAGTGGCAATCACACTCCTTATATAGTAATCAATAGGACATTAGTTAAAAAATCAGGAAGGTTACATATAGAAGGCCTAAGAAACAATACCAACCTGTTTGATATAATTACTATACCTAACAATAACTATAACAATTGCAATGTGCCTATAGTTACAATACCACAATATAATTATTGTAGTTGTGCAGGCCCTATTTAGCAGTAGTTTTGCTCTACCACATAGCAATAGAAAATTATGAACTTGAGACATTTTTTGGTAAATGGATACATCTTGGGATCATACTTTAAAGAAACTTAAGTTTATTGTTACAATTTAAGTGTATGTAATGATCACATTCATCATAGGAAATTTATACATAATGTACCTGTATGTAATGCACCTTGCTTTGGATTTTCCCTCTCATGCCCCACTCGTCCGTTCCACTCCTCTTCCCCTTTGTTTCCATTTTATTCTTCTTTACTCCTTTTTTCTTTGCATTCCCTTCTCACCCCTCCCTGAAATCTTCAGGTATTTCCTAGTGTCAGTGACATTGACTATACAGGAGAAATCAAGGCTATGGTTTAATCCATTTGAAACATTGTTCAAGTCACACCAGGCTATTGTATTGCTCAATTGGCCATTCATCCCTTGACAAAAAATTGGAACATCTATAAATAAGGAAAGGGGAACCCAGGGTTTTGGTTCCTCTGATATATATTGGGTTCAACAGATTAAACAAGATCATCCTGAGATAGAATTATTGAAGGAAAATATTTCAAGGGCTTTTAGTCACAGGTGCAGATGTTTCGGTTCTTGCTCAACACTAAAAGAAGTCAGGTGGGTGGGGAGCCCTTGGAGGATTTTTATATGTTTATCCTGTTACTGAAGTTCAAGTTTCATGGCATGGCCTCTGGATGTGGCAACTACAGATCTATAGTAGGTGGACGGTATTTCTTACCCTAGTAGAAGTGCTAAATTGTTAACTGGAAAGATTGCAGAAGTCCATTCTGGACATTTCTCACCTTATGTCCTCCCTCATATATCAATCAATCTATGGGTTAGTGATGTATTCCAGGATATGGGGTATTTTTCCTTAGTCCTAACTCTTTGATGACTTACCAGATGTTATAACAAAGTTTCCCTCCCATTCAAGGGCTTGATAAAAACAATCAAGAAAGAAAAGAACCTCTTCTATTTACTCCCACAAAGGACCATTTTTGTGTAGGCTACTGGCCTTCACATTCTCAGGAGGGCCCTTGATCTCTTCTTTGGCCCTATGGATGCTGTCCAAGATAAGTAGGATATCCAATGAACCTATTTGGGATGATAAATGTCTCCTCACTCAGGAGAAGCTTACAGCAGTGAAAACACTGGCTAATGAACAGATGATGGCAGGGCACCTAAAATCATGCAATGGCCATTGGAATACTGCACCTTTTGTAATAAAATAGAAGTCAGGAATGTGGTGACTACTACAGGATTTGAGGGCTGTTAATTGCACCACAGAACATATGGGAACACTTCAACCACGACTGCCCAGTCCTAGAGCTATTCTTTTGAATTTTTCTCTCATGGTGACTGATTTAGAAGACTGCTTTTTCACAATTCCTCTCTGTTCTCAAGATAAAAAATGTTTTTCCCTTAGTTTACCCCCTATTAACCATCAGGCTCCTGTGTGCCACTTCCAGTGGTGTCATATGTCACAAGAAATAGCAAATAGTCTGACCCTCTGTCAAGAGTTTGTGACGGCAGCCATTTTGCCAGTCTGCGAGACTCAGCTGCTTAACACGGATGACATTCTTCTAGCATTAGACTCTTCACCTGGGGCCCAGAGGGATGGCGCAGTGGTCTAAAGTGCCTGCTTGGGAAAGCTTGGGCGGCTTCAGGGACCGCGGGTCGATCCCTGGCACCACATGATGTGCCAGCCTGCCCTCTGGGCGGGCTGAGCCAGCCATAAAAATGAGTGAATAAACAAACAAAGATTCTGAAACAAGAAAAAAAAAAAAAAAAAAAAAAGACTCTTCACCTACCTTGCACCAAGTATTTCCTCGTAATGTCCTTCATAATGCAGACCTAGTGGAGGCCCTGGGGAAAGTGGCATCTTTTTCCTATTTGAGTCACCATATCCAACGAAGGCATATTGTGCCCCAAACTGTTGAGATCCAGGTTAATCATTTTGCAACCCTGATTTTCAGACTCTACTTGGTAATATTAATTGGCTCCACTCAGCTCTTAAGCTAACAGCATGAGTTAGCCCCTGGCTTGGGGTTCTCAAGGCGGACCTGACCCCCACCTCTCCAAGAGTACTTGTGTCAGAGGCTGAAACTGCCTTGAATAAAGTTAATCTGGCTCTCTCTAATTCTCAATTCTCTAGAATTGACTCATCTTCACTAATGTTTTAAGTTATTTTTTCAATGCAACATATGACCACTGAGGTCCTCTGACAGTTCCAGTGCTCTATACAGTGGCTACATGCGTCATATACTCCACATAAATCCTTAATCCCTTTTATGATGCTGTGGCAAGACAAATAGCGCATGGGCAGATGTGTGCTATTCCACTTTTTGAACATGAGACAAAAAATATTATTGTTTCCTTTGCTTTCATTCAGCAGTAGTAGTTCTTATCCTTTTCAAAAACCACATTATCTGATTTCTCTGATGTTATTATCATTACCCTCCAGATAAATTAGTTCAATTTTCTTCATTTACATTCATTATCTACCCTTCAAAAATAAAATCAGTTCTCATACTCGGAAAGTGTGTCTGTTTTCACAGATGGCTTCTCTTTGGGCAGGAGAGGTTATATGACAGTCTCTTTTTCACAAATCCAGAATGTGGGTTTTTCTTCTGAAAATAAAAGACAGAATTGGAATTATATGGGCCTTACTAGATCATTCATCCACTCCCATTAGCTTTCCTTCAGATAGCACTTGTGCTTGCAGTGTGATGCATCACATTGAAACTGCCACCACACACACTAACCAGGAAGATCTTTTTCATTTATTTCATACTCCGCAATTTGCTATTCAGTCAAATTATGTTCCCTGTTTAATTGGTCGTTTGCATTCTCATTCCAAATTGCCAAGGTCTTTCTCTGAGTGAAGTGCTGTAATAGACAAATTGCTAGGTACTGTCACTTTTACCCCCTCAGATTCCCCCAACAGGCTTCTGTTTCTCAGGCCACTTTTCATTAAAATGTGTCTGCCTTACACAAATAGTCCCATTAAAACCCATGATCAGGTTAATGAAATTGTTAAATGTTCCTCATGCATATTAAATTTCCCCTCACCCTCTGTGGAAGTTAATCACTGAGGAATATATCCTAATCATCGCCATCAAATGGATGTCATTTGTACTCCTTAGTTTGGCTTTTTACACTGTATCCATATTTCAGTAGACACTTCTTCAAGTTTTATCTTTTTTTTTTTTTTTTTTTTTTTTTTTTTTTTTTTTTTTTTTTTTTTTTTTTTTTTTTTTTTTTTTTTTTGTATTTTAAGGAAGTGTCTACAGGGTGTTCAGGGTCTTACTACTAGATCAGTCTCATAGTGATCTGCCTGTTTACAGCCTCCCAAGAGCTGGGATTACAGGTGCGCATCACCACACCCAGTCTCAGTTGCTGTCTCAGTATGCCCTGGTGGTGGAGCAGGCACTGTAGATGCAGGCATCAAATCCCTGGGCCTGCTTGCAGGTACTTTAATTTGCTGAGCTATTTGGCTGGCCCTCTCAGGATTTATCTAGCTTCTGCCCATACTGGCCTTTAGTACTCTTAACTGCCCTAGGGCACTTAAGGCTGACAGTGGCCCAACCTATAAAAGAGCTGCCTTCCAAAAGTTTGATAAAAGTTTTAATATTTTCATTGCCACAAGAATTCCTTATGACCCTCAAGGCAGAGGAATTGTTGAACATGTTAACTGTATGCTCAAAATTCAATTATAAAATCAAAAGGGAGAATGATTTCCTACAAAGTTTATACCTCATAATAGACTTCATTTATTATTATATACTATTAACTTTTGAAATCCTACTATGGATGGGACCACAGCAGCAAAAAGGCAAACTCAATTGGGTAAAAGAAAATAAAGCTATGAAGGATCCTTTGGAAAAATCTTCGTACTGGACAGTGTAAGGGACTCAGCCCTGTGCTAAATTGGAGTTGAAGTATTCTTATATCTTTCCAGAGAATTCTGAACAGCTGGCCTAGGTATCAGAGCATGCTGTCTGGCCATAATATGGATTCAGGCCTAGAGAAGGAGTTGATTTCACTTTTTAAGAAGCCGATGCTCAGTCCTATGATAGTGATGCTTTGGAGACTGCTCTACAGCCGATAGATAAGGATAAAGCCTGAAGGAATTGACCTCGAATGTCCAGAAGATGGTAACAAAAAACTGGGAATCAAAGGTCTGACTAGGTGATAGAGTATAAAGAGGTAACAGAGCTGAAATAGCTGGTATTCTTTAAACAAAACACAAAAATTACTAATTATAAAAAAAAATTTTTATTCTTTCTGAGTTCTTATAAAAGTTCTCTGATAATTTAGCTATAAATAAATCTGACTGGTCTATTTATAATTATAAATTTCTAAAACTGTAAAAGGTTATAATTTAATTTGGTCAAAAATACATCTGAGGGGCTGGGGAGATAGCTCCGAGGCACAAGTGCCTGCTGGGCAAGTGCAAGGTCGTGAGTTCGAACCCTGGTCCCACAAAAAAAAAACAAAAAACAAACAAACAAAAAATACATCTGAGTGCATGCTGGTGGTATAGATGATTTGTCAGCCTGCCTGTGTACCTGTTTGTCCCTTTTATTTATTTATTTATTTTTTTGTCTTTTTGAGACAGGGTCTCAGTATGCAGTTGAGGCTGGCCTTGAGCTCACTTTTGTAGCCCAGGCTGGTCCCGAACTCACACTGATCCCCCTGCCTCAGCCTCCCAAGTGCTGGGATTACAGGCATGTGCCATCACGCCCGGCCTGTTTGTCTCTTCTATGAACAGCTGTTTTTTATTTGAGCTCAACAATTTTCTCTTTTTCATATTTTTGGATCAAATGATTCATAATTTTTTTTTTCTCATTAAACTTTGTTTTAATGGGTCTCAAAATTCTGTGACAGATTTTTGGTCAAGTTGTTTCCATTAAAAAGTATTGATTTTAAAAACTAATAACTTAAAAACTGCCACACACACAAAAAAAATGGTCCCCAAAACATTCTCCTTTCCTTCTGAAGGTTTTACGATGCATTGTTATCATTAACCAGTCTTTCACTATTAAACTTAAATGGCCAATTGGGAGAAACAGTTCTGAGACCGGTCTTCCGCCACTGATTAAGACTGGGGTGGCAGGTGTTAGGGGTAATATTCATTTAGCCTTCTGAGCTTTCTGGGCAGATTTGGTGACCTTGCCAGCTCCAGCAGCCCTCTTGTCCACGGCTTTGATGACGCCCACAGCAACTGTCTGTCTCATATCATGAACGGTGAAACGACCCAGAGGTGGGTAGTCAGAGAAGCTCTCAACACACATGGGCTTGCCTGGAACCATGTCAACAATGGCAGCATCACCAGACTTCAAAAACTTGGGCCCATCTTCCAGCTTCTTACCAGACCGGCGATCAATCTTTTCTTTCAGCTCAGCAAACTTGCAAGCAATATGAGCTGTGTGACAATCCAAAACGGGCATAGCCAGCACTGATCTGGCCAGGATGGTTCAGGATAATCACCTGAGCAGTGAAACCAGCTGCTTCCATTGGTGGGTCGTTTTTGCTGTCACCAGCAACATTGCCACGGTGGACATCTTTGACAGACATGTTCTTGACGTTGAAGCCCACATTGTCCCCAGGAAGAGCTTCACTCAAAGCTTCATGGTGCATTTCAACAGACTTGACTTCAGTCATGACGTTGACTGGAGCAAAGGTGACCACCATGCCGGGTTTGAGAACGCCAGTCTCCACTCGACCCACAGGGACAGTGCCAATATCACCAATTTTGTAGACATCCTGGAGTGGCAGCCGCAAAGGCTTGTCAGTTGGGCGAGTGGGTGGAAGGATGCAATCCAAAGCTTCAAGCAGGGTGGTTCTGCTGGCATTGCCATCTTTACGGGTGACCTTCCAGCCTTTGAACCAAGGCATGTTAGCACTTGGCTCCAGCATGTTGTCACCATTCCAACCAGAAATTGGCACAAAAGCTACAGAGTCAGGGTTGTAGCCAATTTTCTTAATATAGGTGCTGACTTCCTTAACAATTTCCTCGTATCTCTTCTGGCTGTAGGGTGGCTCCGTGGAATCCATCTTGTTAACACCGACAATTAGTTGTTTCACACCGAGGCTGTAAGCCAGAAGGGCATGCTCACGGGTCTGCCCGTGCTTGGAGATACCAGCTTCGAATTCACCAACGCCAGCAGCAACAATCAGGACAGCACAGTCAGCCTGAGATGTGCCTGTAATCATGTTTTTGATGAAGTCTCTGTGTCCAGGGGCATCAATGATGGTCACATAATACTTGCTGGTCTCAAACTTCCACAGGGAGATATCAATGGTGATACCACGCTCACGCTCAGCTCAGCTTTCAGCTTGTCCAAGACCCAGGCATACTTGAAGGAACCCTTCCCCATCTCAGCAGCCTCCTTCTCAAATTTTTCAATGGTTCTTTTGTCGATGCCACCACATTTGTAGATCAGATGGCCGGTGGTGGTGGACTTG
>PVJA010031692.1:0-18983 GCA_004027025.1 Myocastor coypus
AAAAAAAAAAAAAAAAAAAAAAAAAATACTGAAAATAAAAATAAAACAAGACAGCTCAGCAGACTAATGTACCTGCATGTACCTGCTTAGGCAAGCACAGGGATGACTGTTCGATCACCAGCACACAACATGCCACATCACCATGCCCCCAGGGCAGGCTGAGCCTGACACAATACAGGCATCATTGTGTACACCTGTAATCCGAGCACTGGGTAGGCTAAAAACAGCAGGATCACCATGAGTCTGAGGTGTGTAGTGAGACCTTGCAACAACTCAATACATTAAAAAAAAAAAAAAAAAAAAAAAAAAAAAAAAAAAAAAAAAAAAAAAAAAAAAAAAAAAAAAAAAAAAAAAAAAAAAAAAAAAAAACTAAAAATGTACAAAAATAAGGTACAAAATAACATTTTAATAACTTTTATAGGAAAAGGATCTGAAGTGCATTTATTTAGTTACATGTTTAATGAAAATCTATTATGTACCCAGCATACTGACAAAAGAAATTCCTGTTATTATACAACTTCTATTTTAGTCACTGAATAATAGAGAAATATTTTATGCACATATAAAAGCACACACAACTCCCCAAAATAGCACAGGAAATACAGGGAGTAACAGAGGAATAAGGAGAATGTTGCTATTTTTATAGCTGGATATAAAGGCTTCATGATAAGATGACGCCTATAGGAAATGAGAAGCAATCATATGGACATTTAGGGAAACTGTAGCCCTGAAGAAGATGTTGCAAATGACCTAGAGGAAAGCAAGGTAAACTATGTCTGGTCTAAGACCAAGAGAGAACTGTGGGACAGGAGGTAGAGGTTTGGATTATGGACACATGGCTCACTTTTAGGAGTTGGAGATGTAATTGTGAGAGAAAGACAGTTTACAGCAAAAAACAACTTGAATGAATGGAGAGAGACAGAGACAGAGACAGAGACAGAGACAGAGACAGAGACAGAGACAGAGACAGAGACAGAGACAGAGACAGAGACAGAGGGTTTTTTTGTTGTTGTTGTTGTTTTCCCAGGAATCAAACTCAGGAAGGCATTTATGTGGCTGAGCTATATCCCCAGCTGAACGAATAGTATTTTCAAAGTATCACTCAGCTGCTGTATTGAGAAGAGGCATTAACAGGGTAAGGGTGGACACTCAGAGACCACTTACAAAAACAATCAAAACCAGGTGACAGTGAACTGACTATTGGTGTAAGGACTAGAAATCTGATTCTGGACACTTTTCCAGAATAGATAAAACATAACTTTGTGTGAGAATGAAAATAAAGAATCAAAGAACAGAAAGCAGGGATGTAGCTCAGTGACAGGGAGCTTTCTCATCATGTGTGATCCTCTGAGTTTTACCCCAGCACTGAAAACAAACCTTTTTATTTTAGCTGGGTGTATTGGTCCCAGCACTCTAGAAAACTGAGGAAGCCCCTCCTGGGCAACTAACAGAAATCCTGTTGACCGCAAAGGGAGGAGAGAGGAGGGGAGGGACTAGACTAGATTCAAATATTTTTGGTCTGAGCAAATAGAAGGTGCAGTATGAATGAACTGTGAGTCCAGAAATTGGCTCTAGAAAGCTTAGTTTAAAATATCTACTGGTCATCTCTGAAAGACAATGAAGAGGCAGATGACTATGAATGTTGGATTAGAGGAGGTAAAGGCTGAATGAGAGAAGGAAGGAGCTGACCCATGGTGCCTAGAGAAGGATGGAAAAACCAACTAGAGTCCAATAGCAGCCAGTGAGGTGAGAGAATAGACAAAGGACAGCAGTTTCCTGCAAACAGTACTGAAACTGAAAACAATACTGTTTATTCTCTTAACATATGCAAAGTTACTGGGCCTGGGAACACGTGTAATCCCAGCACTCAGGAAGCTGAGGCAAGAGGATACTTGTGAATTTAAGATCAGCCTAAGTAAGCTCAAGGCCCTCCTGAATTACACAGAAAGACCCTGTCTCAAAACAGACAAAGAACAAAACAAAACAAAACAAAATCCACTGGCAAAAACAAAAAAATACAAATGGCAAGTAAATGTATAAAAACAAGTTCAACATCATCGGTCAGTCAAGAAATGAAAATTGAAACAACACTGATATTCCATCTCACCACAGAAAGAATGGCTAACATCAAAAAGTCAATCAGTAACAAATACTGGACAGGCTGTGGAGAAAAAGGAACCCTTCTGCACAGTTGGTGGGAGTGCAGACTGGTACAACCACTATGGCAATCATTGTGGAGATTCCTTTAAAAGCTAGGTTTGGAAATCCAGTTCAAGTCAGCTATTCCTCTCCTAGCTATTTTTCCAGAAAAGAATGGAAACCTCATACCACAGAGATATGTGCACACATGTTTACAACAGCACAATTTGTCATAGCTAAATCTTGGATATAACCCAGATGCCCATCAGCTGAGGAATGAATAAAGATGTGGTATTTTTACACAATGGAGAATTATTCAGCTACAAAACAGCATAAATTTGAGTCTTTTGTTTCTAAATAGCTGCAACTAGAGACCACAGTTTTAAGTGAAATAAATCAGACCCACATGTGCAAACCTCACAGTATCTCTTTGGTGTGAGAAACTGGAAGAGAAAAATGGAATCTGAAGGGTACAACAGATATTGGGAAAATAGAATCAACTTACTCTATAATAAGGAGTTACTGAGTTGAGGACAGTAGAGGAAGTAGAGGAAAGAGATTTATCTATGTATGCACAGTATGGACAACCATACTGTGCATCTCTGCTGGTCCACAGAATGGAGAAAAAAATATTTAATTTGTTTTGTCCCTTTTATGCAATTGTTTGTACTTTTTCTCTTAATCTCTTATACATTCCTTCTTCCAATTTTTTAAAAAAATTTTATTTTATATTTTTGTTTCAGAACTTTTTGTTTATTTATTTATTTTTATGGCCGGCTCAGCCTGCCTTCAGGGCAGGGCTGGCGCAGCATATGGTGCCGGGGATCAAACTGCAGTTCCTGCAGCCCCTCAAGCTTTCCTAAGCAGGCACTTTAGACCACTGAGCCATCCTGCCAGGCCTCCCCAATTTTAAATGAATACATCTGGTAATATGAATAACTGGTTGGAAGGCAACAGTATGTATTACAGTAAGTGCTGTGAAATTTATATTACTTTGTTAAGTGAAATTCTATACCACTTGTAATTTTTTCTGTTTTCATTCTATTTTAAATAACCGTATTTACACTGTAATTATTTTTTGAAATGCCTAATGTATAACAGTGATTTCAATTAACATAGAAATTAAGGCACTGGCTTGGAAAAAGAAAAGAGATTAATTCTCAACTCAACAAAATTAATCTTTGTTTTCATTACAGGAAAAACTACCTTCTTCCTACTCTCTGATCAGGTTTAGTACTTCAGGTAGACCTCAGCAGTAACCTAGGGATCTATTCTGCAATTATTATACAGACAACATTTCTGTTCCACTGAACTCTACCCAAGCTAACGTGCAAAGGATTAAAGCAAACTGAAGTCTTTAATCACGACTTCAGGATTAAATGGTGGATTCTAAAAATGGTCATTTATAGTTGAACTGCCTAATCTTTTTCCTTACCAAATTAGGGCAGTGATGGGTTATTTAACTGTTACTGGATTTTAAATCTTGCTTTCATCAGTTAAAAATATCTTTCATTAAAAATTCAATTTGAAGATTCTCATAAGAGAGCTAACACATCAATGTCCTTGAAATATAACTCTCAGCTAATGCAATTTCAGAGGACAGTGGAGGACTTGCATCTCACACATAAACAACAAAGAACAAAACTATTTTCAGAAACCAATATAATATCACATATGTCAATAAAGGGGGCAACCATCAAATTCCTCCATAACATTCCTCTGGCACAAGCTGACAGCTATAGTATCTTGACATTTCTTCCTCTAAGAAAGAAAATATTCACAGCCATCTTTTATTTCAGCAATGTGATATACTTCTGATTCAACAAGAATTAAAGATCAAACCCATTCAAAACAGAAAGAACATGTTGGCATATATGAATTTGAAAGAAGGTATGCTCTTATTCTTAAGAAGTTACAATTTAGAGGACTAATTTGTGAATACTAAGATGAATACTGAGGATATACCATTGAGATGGTACAATCAGAAAAAAGCTCTGCTTCAAATTCTATCACAATAACTGGTGCCTGGTTGTATGATTGCATTGCCACAGACTGACTTCTCTGAAACTAAAACTACATGGAGTTTCTCTTCAAACAGCTGAGCAACATTACTAAGGAGGACTGTAGAAGAGCCATGCTCTTTAATTCTCATTAGCATACTCCACACTGTAGAAGCACTTTCTAACTCTAAAAAAATGAGCCAATCAGCATTTCCTCAATAATAAGAATTTCTTGAATTGTAGAATTTATATGTTAGTGTCAATGTTTTTAAAGCCCTCATGCTGAAAAGCAAATCTTATGCTCCAAAACACTTACCTAATTTGAGAATAGTTTTCTTGGGAAGAAAAAAGTCTCAAGAACTCGACCCTCAATCATAAGTGAGAACTACAGACAGCAAATTTTCTTTTTCAAATTGAATGTGAAGATTCTAAAATACTTCTCATTTCAGTACTTCTTAATCCCTGCAAGTCCCTCCCTCTCCCCAATAAGAGTTCTAAGTTTTAGAAATTCACTAATGCCACATTTCTGATTTAATTAAGAAGGTCATTTTGGGCCATCCAGATAGCTCAGTGGACTAAGGTGTCTGCTTAGGCAGGCATGGCAGCTGGAGTTCAACCCCCAGCATACTCTGCCAGCCCTGCCCTCAGGTTGCGGTGAGATAGCCACTGAGACTGGGCATAGTGTTACTCACCTTTAATCCCAGCACTTGGAGACTGAAATCAGTAGCATCACTACAGTTCTATCTGTGTAGTGAGAACCTGTAGATCCTGTACTAAATACATTAAAAAAAGAGAAGCTCATGTTGTACAGTATTCTATAGTATTCTATTCTATATTCTACACATCCTCAGTAAAAATGCTGTCATCTAAAAAAAAAAAAAAGAAAAAAAGGTCACAGTGTGTAAATCTTTTGAGAGCAATAGCTACACCTGTACACCCATGTTTATTAAGCTGTTCAATTCACACTGGCCAATACATGGTACCAGCTTTGATGCCTATCAACCGATGAATAAAGAACGCATGCAAACATGCATGTGCATGCACACACATGCACACACACACACACACACATACACACAGCATTATTTAGCTATAAAGAATAAAATTTTGTCATTTGTGAGAAAATAGAAATAGAGATCATCTTAAGCAAAATAAGCCAAACTCAGAAACACAAGGATCACACATTCTCCCCAGTATGTGGAATCTAAAAGGAAGACATGAAAGTAGAAGGGAAATATCAGACAAAAAGAAGATAATAATAGGAAGAAGACAAAGCAAAGGAAGGTAATAGCAGGCAGATATGATAGAAATATATACATTTAAACCCATTATTCTATAAAATTTATAGACACAGAGAAAATACAGAGAAGGGGGAAATTGTCCTATTGCTTTTTTAGTAAATTACGTGTTCTTAACGTTCACTTAAAATAAAGGAAACCTGTTATTTAGCCAGGTCTCAACTTATAATGTCCATGCATCCATAGCAAATGGGGGATCGGTCTTGGCTGCCTCCCATGTTCACTTTGTTCCTACAGCCTAATAGACTAATGAGATTTCTCATTAATTCTTCTTTCTGCATATCATTTCCAAACATGTCTTCCTCATAGAGTAGAAATGCTAGCAAATTTTCTTAGCAGTTACTAAAGTTAGAAGTATTATCTTTAAAATAAAGCAGGAGGGGCTGGGGAGATAGCTCCGAGGCACAAGTGCCTGCTGGGCAAGTGCAAGGTCGTGAGTTCAAACCCTGGTCCCCCCCACCAAAAAAATAAATAAATAAAAAATAAAAATAAAAATAAAAATAAAATAAAGCAGGATTACTAATTTGCCAATATGTGTACAAAAAAAAAAATGTAGATTCAACTTGAAGACAAAGAATATCATGGCTCTGGTGAGGCTTAGTGAACTTTCTGAGCTGTCATTTTTTTCAAAGGCTGTTTCTCTGAGGGGTTTTATAGGCAACAATTTATTAAATGCCATTAAGTTAAATTCTACCAAACCTGTATAAAAATTTGAACTTAAATAACCCTCTGGTTTTATAGTCACTATAGAGTGGATTCATAAACTACAAAATACAAATACCGAGATTGCTTATCACCAGTCCAAGCACAAAACTTCTACATCTTTATTATCTAGCTTTCACCTTAAAAGAAATTCTAAAAAGCAAAAATAGAACGCACTTCTAAAACTGAACTGTCTAACTTCAGAGAAAAAAGACCTATGGAGCAGGAAAACTACACCAATAAACACTGGAGAAGCAAGCAAAAAAACTAGACTCTTTTACATATTGCATTAATGGCTTCTGTTTAACCTACTTAAGGTCGTGTGCCTCACTCTATCCTCCAATCCTGGATGACAGTCACCTTTCGGAATCTGCCTTTCAAAACCAGATGTGTAAACACAGCACTCAATAGCAACAGGCCCATTCCCATGTGCACGCCTCTCAGCTCTTGGACATCTTCAAACATCCGCTTTGTCTCCCGGTTGTGCAACCACAGGCCTATACAGTTTTCAACAGGTAATACTAGAGAACTGAACAGCTTGCTTGGTAGATATTCACATTAGGACTCACACTGGGATTAACACATAGTCATATAGCAGTATATTCAGTGTATCACATTTCAGAAACACTTTTAATCTACAAAAGGTACTTTGAAAAAATAAAGTGAAAGGGATTTATTGCAATACTAACATAAAATTACAAACTAAAATTAAGGAGTGCAACATTTACATGAGACAAAACTTTCATACACTTTTTCAAAAACATTCCAGACTCTTTAGTCCTGTCCCAAGTACTTAAAGGTCTGAATTTAAAGTTAGGCTCTACTACCCACTGGGACAGGTTTTTTTTAACCTTTGGTCTATTCAACTAATATAGATTATGTAAGGATTTGGGCCCGATGGGATGGCTCAGTGGTCTAAAGCGCCCGCTTGGGAAAGCTTGGGCGGCTTCAGGGACCACGGTTGGATCCCTGGCACCATATGCTGAGCCAGGCCTGCCCTCCGGGTGGGCTGAGCCGGCCATAAAAATGAGTGAATACAAAAACAGGGGTTCTGAAACAAGAAATAAATAGATAGATAGATAGATAGATAGATAGGTAGACAGATAGATAGATAGAGAGATAGACAGACAGATATAGATTATGTAAGGATTTGAGGAGTTGACATTTATAGGAAGAGTGTTTATTTGAATAATTAGGTTCTACGAACCTATGTGAGACCCCTTCTGAGCACTGGGAGAAGCCATTCCAAAGGAGTGAAGCAGAGCTTCCCCAGCTGCACAGTAATAAAGCCTTCTGTGCCTACATGGAAGTTAGTCCTGGGAATTAAATCAGGTGAGACAGGTAAAACTCTTAGCAAAGCAACCAGCACACAGCACATGCTCTGTAAATATGGTCAGCACTAATGTTAGTGAAACAACACTATGCAAAAGAGCAAGTAAGTGATCCAGGTCCCTCTACTTGACTTGAGGACATCATAGCAGAGGAAACAAACTGTTTAGGGGCCAAATAACTTATTTATTTACATGGCAAGTCGTATTTGTTAATGTGTGTAACACTATATGAGTTGCAAAAGCTAAAAATACCCATATTTAGGGCAAAGGATTTACTGAAAAGGTTTCATATCTTCCTTTAAATATCTTAGATAATAAACTTATACCCCAAAGCTGCTCCAGGATATACTTCAAATTGTGAACTTGAAAAAAATTGACAAAAGCAATCATGCTGTCTGCTTTAAACACAAATATGAATTCAATCGAGTCTCCCTAACCTCTCTTATTTGGTTTGTTTGTTTGGTGAAACTGGGGATTGAACTCAGGCCCTGCGCTTGCCAGGCAAGCACTTATTCTACTGAGCTATCTCCCTAACCCCTGAATACCCCTAACCTGACAGATTCCCTGAAACCTCAGGTGTCTAAGTCATTATTTCAAGAGAAATCTAGTGATTGAGATAAGGGATGTCAATCTACAAATGGAAGCAGCCATTTCTATGTTATCTCTAGTTGTAAAATGACCCTAGCTAAGATACATATTTGCCCTCTCCCTCCCTTACCTGTCTCCTACCCCAGCTGCAGCCACATGTCAACAACACATCTGCCACTTCAGGGTTTATTATAAAAATCAATTATAAAAAGCAACATTTCCTGTGAATTAGACCCAAATTCACCTGAGGTCACCTGAGATATGTTTGACTGTCCCAAATCCCAGATTTTTAAAGTAATATTCAACCTTAATCGCTATGAAATTTTGTCCATCTAACAGATGGTCTACAATGACTCTGAGAACTAATTCTGCTGATCTGCTTATTCTCTGCTCTCTAATAAAAAAGTTTTCACCAAGGCAAGCACACATGCAAAAGAGTAAGTTCTCTCACTCTCTGCCTCTAAGAGTAGAAGGATATGTTCTGTGAGTTACTTGTATTAACACACTATAAACACTCATACTGACCTGCACCTAGAGGGATCAGGAGCACTCAGTATTTGTTAACTAACAATTTAGTGATGCTTGCTTACTTTCAGGAACTCTAACAGTCCATGAAAATGAAAATGCCTAATCAATAAGAAAATATATTTAAATAAGAAAATCTATTTTATAATATACAGTTCCTAATATCTAAACTTACCTCTAAATAAAGCTGCTAGTTTGATCTATCATCACCTAACATTCAAAAAACATTAGATAAATTCTTGATTGATTTGCATTACACTATGTTAGAAACCTCATACCAAGAAATGTTTCAACAACACACAAATCTGCTTACCTGGTTTTTCTTTGTGGAACATGACTGGGAGCAATAACTGCATGGGATTAGAAGAGTGAGATTGTTATGCTTTAGGGAGCCCAGGCAGGTCTCCTAGGCAGGCTTCAAATAAAGCCAAATTCCCTCAAGAACAGATCTCTAAGGCTGGGTGTGGTGGCATGCGCCTGTTATCCCAGCACTTGGGAGGCTGAGGCAGGAGGATTGGTGCAAGTTCAAGTCCAGCCTGGGCTACAAAAGTGAGCTCAAGGCCAGCCTGAACTGCATAATGAGACCTTGTCTCAAAAAGACAAAAAGATGACCAAAAAAAAAATATATATATATATATATATCTCTAGCTCTAACCATAGTTTTCAGTTTTCTCCAAAAAAGAATGAAAAACAAAACAAGCCATACTAGTATTATAAATAGAAAACAATTAAGAGTTAAAATGGGACTCTTCCTCCTACCAACTTCCTCAAGGAAACACCGTGCCCCACCCAGCCTGTACACGACACTACAGTTCTTTGTGAATTCCACAGACATAGGCTACAAATAAAGCAGAAGGTGCTCTTTTTTTTGAACCAGGGATTGCACTCAGGCCCTCGTGCTTACACAGGCAAGCACTTATTCTACTGAGCTATCTCCCCAGCCCCAAAAGCAGAAAGTGCTGACAGCAGTTGTAGGTCCCTCACTGAATGACAATCTTTCAGATTCCAGCAGTTTAGCCCAAACATACATATGCCAAAAGAGAAGCAAGGCTTGACCCAAATCATCCAGATTAAGCCAGTGGTGAACTCACTGCCCTGGCTTACTAGTCACTCTATAATGCTCCCTTCTTTTGCTTAAAAAACAAAAAACTTCACAGAACATCACAAAATTCTCCTTATCCTTATTTATTTATTTATTTTTTTGAGGGCTCTTATATTCCAGTAACCAAACACATATATCCTATTACTTGCTAAAAAGAATTCCTATATAAATTTTAAAGCTGATTTGGCCATGAAAATGACTTACTTTTTACAGACCAAATAATAGAAAAATGAGTAAGTAATCTTCAAAGAAAAATGTGTATCTAAATGGCATCCATCATTTGTACTTAGAGGAACTGAGAGCAGAACTGTAAATAAAATTATGAATGTGAGTTCAACTCGCTTGATATTTGATGTGCAATGCCGAGGAGTCTCTCTTGGGCCACATGCTTGCATGATGGATTAACACAAGGCCAGTTAGCACCTGGAGAGGCACCTCTTCCTTCAGGTGGAAAGGAGCTCCCCTGACCACACATATCTCCCCCTGTGAGAAACCAGTGAGAAACACACTCTCACCACCTACATTCTCCACGAAGCACTAGCATTGTGAGGGAGCATCCCTTCACTTCAATTTGTTATCCAGCTTGGGACTTCAACTCTGTAGAAGTAGAAAGAACTAGAGCCTGAACATACATCTACTCTGTCTGCTTCACCAGACTTTGCGAACAGCAAGAGTCTATGAAGGTCCATCTGATCTCGGGGACTCACAAAGACCAAAGCACCATTAGTGATATTACCAATACCTTTTTTCTCCCCTAAACCAAGTAAGCTGCTTTTCTTATTTTCAGGACAGGCATGGGTATTCCAAGGTGTAAAGCACATGAAAGGTTAGGATGTTGGCTTCAAGATTCTCCTTTCAGGCCTCTGGAATCCACACAAATGACCCATACTCCAGATGGCAGCTCAAAGGTGAGGTATGTGATAATTAATGCTAAGTTTGAAAGGATACTACTGCACACACCATGGTAGACTACTGATCACCTGGAATGCAAACTTTAATAACTTCCAGAAATGCTCATGCAGACAGGCTTTCCAGGCCACTGAGAAGGCAATGCAATAGGAACCAGTTTCCCCTCTTTTACATCTCAGTTATATCATGTTATAGCATCACTGACTTTGAACATGTTACTTCATTCTTTGTTCCTTCCTCTTCATCTGATAAATGGGGATAACTACATCTAGGATTGTTTTTTTTTTTTTCTTGTTTCAGAACCTTTGTTTGGTTATTCACTCATTTTTATGGCCGGCTCAGCCGGCCCCAGGGCAGGGCTGGCACAGCATGTGGTGCCCGGGATTGAACTGCGGTCCCTGAAGCCGCCCAAGCTCTCCCAAGCAGGCGCTTTAGACCACTGAGCCATCCCACCGGGCCCCTACATCTAGGATTGTTGAGGATTCATTAAGTTCATGAATATATTATAAAGTCCTGAGGCTCATACCAATAGTGTCTGTGTTACACAAATAAGGCACTCTGAGGAACAGCAATAAAATATTAAGCTAAACAAGCAGTTAAGGGGAGACCAGATGAAAGGATGGATAAGCACTCATGAAGAAAAGCAGAGCTTCTCCTGAGTTGATGTGAGGTTGCTGGGGGACAGGCTAGTGGTTATGCTGAAAGTCTAGGCCAAAAGGGTGTGGCTGCCAAGTCAATGCCCAGAAACCTCTCTCCTCATGGTCCCAATCTTTAGCTCCTCAAGGGACTTTAATACAAGCCAACTACCCCACCCCCACCCCAGATACAGGATCTCACTATGCAGCTCAAATTCATAGTGATCCTTCTGTTTCAGCTTCCCCAGGGTTGGTGTTATGGTTTGTGTATAGGTGTCCCCCCAAAGCTTCATGCAGTCATGGGGCTGGCCTCTGGAATTTGTAATTGATTATTGTGAGAATGGGTGCTGCACCTCCCCTGGGGCAGGTGATTGGCATTTCGGTGTAAAGGAGGAAGAGAAGTTAGCTGCTTGAGCTGCTGCTACCTCTCCCTTCCCTCTCTTGCTCTTAGCTACAGCCAAGAAAGGTTGCCCTCTGCCTTGTGCCTGTCTTGGAACCAGCTGAAAATGGACTGAAACTTCCAGTAACTGTGAACTAAATAAACCTTTCCTTCCCTCATTTTGAATGTCGGGTATCTGTCCCAGCAACAAGAGAAGAGTAACTAAGAGAGCTGGGATTACAGGTGTGCACTACCGTGCCCAGTTGCTGGGACAGCACAGCATATGGTATGTTGTACTGAGATCAAACTTAGGACCTTGTGGCTGGAGAGGTAAGTGCTTATGCCACGATATTCCCTGCCCTTCTTATTTTCTTAAAGAATAAAAAAAAAAAAAAAAAATATATATATATATATATATATATGTGTATATATATATATATATATATATATATATATATATATGAAATCAGAGTATGGATGTCAGTTGTAAGCATTCTAACAAATTCTTTAAAAATGGGAGAGATCATGATCATGCAGACATAGTGGCACATGCCTGTAATCCCAGCACTTGGATGGCTGAGGCAGTAATAGCATCTCAAATTCGATGTCAGCCTGGGCTACATAGTGAGTACAAGCCCAGCATAGGCTGCAGACAGAGACCCTCTTTCTAAAAACCAAAAACTAAAAACAAAACAAAAACAAACCACTGAGAGATGAAGTGGCAAATGGGGTTCTTGATATACTACAAGCCCTTAGGGTATTCATTAAACACTTGCTAATTGACTTTAATCTTGCCCATTTGAAGAAAACTCAGAAATGCATGTGCCTGCAGGGAATATATCTCTGGGAGCACAGAATTTATTGAGTGTCTTGCTTTTATAATATAAACCACAAAATTTGGTTTATATTTATGTTAACTACATTGACATAAATATACTACTAAGATCACTGAGGTGCAAATGTGAACATTTTATTTCTCCTTTTTCATGATCACATTTTGGACCACTATGCTTAATGCTTAAAGGTTTCACAGCTCAATAACATTTTAACATAACTCAAGTATCTTCAGTGTATACACAATAGGAAAACAGGTTACATTTTATGAAGAACAACTACTAATAAATGCTCTTCACTTATTTCAGTGTTCAAAAAATATTTTTATGGGACTGCCAGATAGCTCAGAGGATCTAAACACCTGCTTATGCAGAAGCAGGGGCCGGGTTTGATCTCTGATGTTGGCCCTACTCCTAGGGCACACTGAAATGGCGATTGAGACTGGGCATGGAGGCAAGTGCCTGTAACCCTAGCACTTGGGAGGCTGAAAACAGGAGGATCACCATGAATCCAATCAGTGTCATGAGACCCTGTAGATAGATATAGATATAGATATAGATATAGAGATAGAGATAGAGATAGAGATATAGATATAGATATAGATATAGATATGAAAAACCCAAACATAGTCATCAAACTAGGAAAACTGGCATCTCTGATAAAAGGTTATAAAGTTACTAAACCTTCTACCTATACAGAAGATTCATTAACATTACAATTATAGCAATCAATTAAAGAGGGAAAGGATCTGCCTGCCTGGCAAGTGCAAGATCATGAGTTCAAACCCCAGTCCTAAAAAAAAAAAAAAGGGTGGGGGGAGGATAGGCTACTAGTCAAAAACAAAGAAATATGAGCCAGTTGAGAAAGCAGTGGCATACCCATGGGCTACAAAAGGAAAAGTGCTTAAAAAATAAAATAGGGCTTCTTCATTAGTCTCTACTCCACTGTCATTTCTGACTAAAGAAGAAATTTGTAAGGCTTTCTCAGAACCAAGATAGATAAGAATGTGTATGTGCATTACTGTTGATTTAATTTGTAAGGTAGCAGTACTGAAGAAAAACCAGAGTTGGGCTGAGGATATATATAGCTCAGTGACTGAAGTGCCTGCTTGGCAAATGCAAGGTTCCAAGTTTGATCTCTAGTTCGAGGGAAGGAAGGAAGGAAGGAAGGAAGGAAGGGAGGGAGGGAGGGAGGGAGGGAGGGAGGCAGGCAGGCAGGCAGGCAGGCAGGCAGGCAGGCAGGCAGGCAGAGACAGACACAGACAGTGACAGAGACAGAGAGACAGGTCAGGCTCTTTTTACGCCTAGCTTACCACAACTGAATTATTTCTCAGCAACAATAGAAACAAAGTTCATGAGTGAGTATGAGCTGGGGTCCTGGAAAGGAAAAAAGAAAGGAGGGAAAGTGGAGATACAGAAACAGAGGAAAGCAGTGGACTTGTGAGACTTTCCCTTCTGTCACATAATGGAGAATTCTAGGTTTCTTTTTTTTTTCTTGTTTCAGACCTTTTGTTTGTTGTTTGTTTGTTTATTTATTTATTTATTTATTTTTATGGCCAGCTCATCCGTGCAGCTGCCTAAGCTTTCCTAAGCAGGTGCTTTGGACCATTGAGCCATCCTGCCGGGCCCCGGCTGTTAGTCTTTTATTGGACAAATATTAGACATATGGCTTTCTTTCGCATAAACAGCACACACCACAATACCCACTCAAGAGTTAGATTTTGATGCTGGAGGTGATATAGGAGATAAGGCCTGGCAAAGCTAGCTAGGTAAAAGGGGAGGAGGACCTGTCAATCACAAAATCCCAGGGTAGCTTGAGGGTCTGTATGTTGAAATTCTCACTAGCACACAAGAGAGGGCATGAAAAGGAACAGCTGTCTTAAAGAGCCACCATCTTGGAAGGTGTTACAGTTAACCCACACTGCCTCAGTGTCTTTTGGGGAGGCTTGCACTTTTATTTTTACTTTTTTTTTTTAAAGAATTTTTTTTTATTTTGTTTTTTTTTTTCTTGTTTCACAACTTTTGTTTGTTTATTAGTTTTTATATAGGAACCGCAGTCCCTGCAGCCGCCTAAGGTTTCCTAAGCAGGCGCTTTAGACCACTGAGCCATCCTGCTGGGCCCTATTTTTACTTTTAATCTCTTTTTTCTCTTTGTTTAGCCCAAGTTTGCTCTGCAGAGCTGGTATCTCTCATACTTGTATACTCCACACTTTGCAAGTAAACTTTTTGTTAGCATTATTGGCTTGCTTCAGGGACCGCAGTTCGATCCCCGGCACCACATGCTGCACCAGCCTTGCCCTCATGGCAGGCTGAGCAGGCCATAAAAATAAATAAATAAACAAACAAAAGTTCTGAAAGAAGAAAAAACAATAAAATTTTTTAAAAAAGAAGAACCTGGAATGCTTTTGATCAGTGAGGAACTATCCTATAATATGAACACCTGTTTAGAATTCAAACTACAGTAATATTATAAGGTGAGGTTCACCTTATTCTATGTGAGGCCTACTCACATAGAATCCTTAAATCAGACTAATGAGTTTTCCGGTACTTTTTAAAACAATAATACGATTGGGATAAATGTTGTCTGTCTGTAAACAAAGCAATTATAACACAGAAATCAAGAGATGAAGAAAAAACAGTATGTACTAAGTCAGTATCCACAATTAATTATTATAATTTTGTACATTTCATTCCAGTCTTTTTTTTTTTCCTTTCACTAACTTCTACTTGGCAGTTGCATATGCCTACACAAGAGAAGACTAATCCTGCATTTTAGTTTGTTTTTCTTTTTTTTTTTTTTTTTTAAGAAAACCAAAACTTCTTATTAAAGATGTTAAATAAGAAACTCCAGTCCCTTAAGCCTAGCCAAATGACTTTTCCTAACTTTAAAATTTTGCCAATGGTTGTTTCAGTCTTGAAAACAAAAGCTGTTAATGTTAACACTAAAGAGAGCTGAGACCAAGCTGAGGACTCTTCCTCCTCCCACAGGATGGGGGGGGGGGCGTTTGAGGGATTGAGGCAAATGAATGACAGGTGAATGAATGGTAACTCCACTCAGCAGAGCCTCAAGGTGATGCAATTTGGCGCAGGGAACCTCAAATGGTCTCAGGTTTACATCAATGTGCACTTCCAACTTTTGTAAAATGTTTGTTCAGAGCTTAAAACATTTGTCAAGAAAACAGTAAAGAAAGAGGAGCGGGCATATTTCCAATTTATTCTGCAGCACCTACTTAATTTATATAGTTTAATGCAAAGGTTTCAAATAAGTAACTAGGACAATTCACTGAGCTATGAAAAGAATATTTATCTGTTTATCTTTCATTGTGGGATATACAACATATACAATGGAGATACAACTGTGAAAACTCAAACTTATTTTTAAGCAGAGAGGCTTAAAGACAGATCACTAGCTTAGGCAATAACACAAACATTGTCTGAGACCATACTGACAGTAAGATCTCTTCATATAAACAAGGTCCAAGTATCAACTGGGATAAAGCCAGGAATAAATCTGTCTTAGAAACATTCACAGAAGTGAGTTTGGTAATGGGAGTCTGGAATCCTACAGTAGGACCTTGGCAGAGCAAGGCTGTTTCATTTCTCAACAGGGAAACAAGCCCTCATGTACCAGGATTCTCAATCCCCTTTTTTAGTTCTCTCTCAACCTGTCAGTGGAATTGATTTTCATTTCATACATCCTCAAAGGCTCTGACTCACACACCTGCTGAAGTTCAGCTGTGGGCTCCTAAGTCCCTCCCTGATTGCAGGGAACAGAACTCAGGCTCAGTCACAGCAAAGGACCTGTATATTAAAGGTCAGGCGGGCTAAGGGCTAAAGGCTTCACATATCATAATGTAGCACAGTTATATCAAAGACTTCAGTGGAAAGTAACTTTTATAGATGAAGACTAAGTTGGGGGCTGATATTTTAGTCAACCACAGCATATGTATTCATTTGCCATGTATACCTTTCTGACTTGTCAGATTTCCCATGTGAACTGACAACACCTCTCTGGACAGAAAACAAACATAGTAAAGGCAGATTCTTGGTTCTGCACCAGGTCCTGCCAGATTCTGATCATTACCTGGTCTCCTATTTCCAATCTAATGTGAGTGATTGATTCTCCACATAGACTTCGGACTGAGCTTTAAGAGCAAATTAGATTTCCATAAGTGACTGTGTAGAAGTGGGTAGTAGCTAATGTTACCACCAGTCTATTTCATTCTGCCTCAGAACAGCTCTGCTCCCTTCTCTGGTGGCATGGAACTATTTACGGACTAAAATCAACAGTCAGGACACCCATCTCCCCAGTGTAGCGATGGTCTGCGATTAAGATCATGACAGTTATCAGGTGTGGAAAGAGTGAGGCCCAAATAACGCCCAGGTCTCAGTGTCATGCAGTAGGAAAGTTGCCACTGGGTTAAAGCCATCCATATAGGCCATTTTCCACCAAAGACTTTACCACAAGTGTGTTACATGTTGATATGTGGGCCCTTGAATCCTCAACTCCACCTAGCCAGTAGTACCTAGTCCTTCCTTCCTTGTGACTGAGCCTAATCTTTAGGTTTTGGAATCAGGGTCCCAGAAGCCTGTGAGATTCAGAACATGTGTAAGTCAAAGTCCTTGAAGACGTAGGAGGTACAGATCATTCAACTGACCAGATCAAGGGAGGACAAAACTAAAGAAAATTAGTAACTCCTTCTGAATTCAGAATCCTTCTGGATAAATGAATAGAAATGGATCTGTCTTGTTGCTTATTCCAAAATCTCTTTTGAAAGAGGTTTTTAAGATTTAACTAAAATAAGCTCAAAACACAGACCATATTGAAATGATCTGCTTATAACAGATGTGTCTGTAAGGCTGGAAACTAAACATGTCTAGCTCTCTCAAGTCAATGGAACATAAGTATATCACATGATATATGATGTCCAGCCTCCAATTTATATAACTTAACCACATTGAATCTACTCTCTGGCTTGTTTACTAGATCAGTGGGGCTCTTTGCTATGAGGATGTTTTAATGAAAATTACTTAGATGTCACATTTCCCTTCCTCAAAGAGTCTAATGTGAAGTGTTTCTAGCTACATAGCCTATATATACTTCACAGAAAAAAAAAAAAAAAAAAAAAAAAACTGGACAATTTAATGTACTCCATTAGCATATCAAACAAGCAAAAAGGAGCCTGCATTAGAGATGAAAAGAATCTATGTCCCAGAAACGAAAGCATCGGGATCAAGACTGAGAACTGGACCTCACCCATGCTCTACTTTATGAACAGAACAGAAAGGCTACACAGAGATTCCAAAGGCTACCAATTTGGGAGTCTCCAGGTCTAGATTAAAAACACAAAGTGAAAAGTAAATGGTTTTTATACAATCTCTCCTCTTCAATTATGTATACCAAGAATCACAGACTGTTAATCTAAGAAGAGACTTCAGAAATCAGACTCTTATTCCTATAGAAAGAAACATCTTGGGAGGGGAGGAGTAATTTCACTCAGAACACTGGAATTAGGCAAAAGGACGCCCTTGTTCCACATCACAACACTGCTCCTTTCGAATATTACACAGCTCTCCATTCAAGTGCCATGGCTTTTAGGTACAGTTAATATACTGAATTAGAATCTGAGTAATCTCAATATGTCATCCATAAATCGTCTAGAAATAGCGTTAGTTTCATAATAATAAGACTAGGCTATACGGCATATTGACATATCAACTAGCCTATAGTCTTTTCTCTGAAGTGTAATAATATTAGCCCTTGGTTAAATGAAGCAAATTGGTCATATATTACTCACTTCTCTTTTCCAAATCCACTAAAGCAATGGCAGAAAAAAAGATGTACATGTGAAGGCAAAAAAAAAAAAAAAAAAAAAAAAAAAAATAGAGGAAGGGACCTGCGAGTTAGTTCAGCAGTCTAAAACACCTGCTGAGGCAAGCTTAGGCAGTGCAGGGACCAAGGTTCGATCCCCAGCACCACATGCCACACCAGCCCTGCCCCCAGGGCTGGCCTGAGCTGGACACAGAGTCCAGGTGTGCTGCCTTATGCCTGTAATCCCAGTGCTGGGGAGGCTCAAAACAGGAGAATCACTATGAGTCTAAGTTGCATAGTTGCAAATATATATATTTTTAAAAATCATAGCCATATTTATGTTATTTTCTTTCATTTGTCCAAATGTTAGAAGCCAAGAAGGTATCTCTATAATATATTTGAAAGTCTCCTTTGGGAAGACCAAATAGGCTTATAGGAAGAGCAAATGACCAAAAACCACAATATATTTGAACAATTAAGAGACTGGGGCTGGGGAGATAGCTCCATGGCACAAGTGCCTGCCTGGCAAGTGCAAGGTCTTGAGTTTGAACCCTGGTTCCACAAAAAGAAAATAAAAGAAAAAAAGAGGCCAAGTTATACAATGTAGTATAAAAGGAAAAGTTTTCATCCAAAAAATCACATTTAAGGTTTTTCATTGTCTGGAACTCCTTTCTGATGTTAAATTTATCTCCTAACAAAGCCACATTTGGGAGGGCAGAAAAATACAGAG
>PVJA010031693.1:0-24690 GCA_004027025.1 Myocastor coypus
CAAGTGCTGGAATTACAGGCATGTGCTACCACGCCTGGCTTTATCCTTCTTGTTGCTAAAGAAGGACCCTTAAGGGGCCGGGGAGATAGTTGCATGGCACAAGTGTTTGCCTGGCAAGTGCAAGGTTGTGAGTTCAAAGCCCGGTCCCGCAAAAAAAAAAAAGTAAAGAAGGACCCTTGTTTGTGTCTTCCCTTCCTCAGGATGGTGGGACCCAGAGGCTAGAGAAAGCCAGGGTCTCACTGAATGACTGCCTGGCATGCAGCGGCTGTGTCACTTCAGCAGAGACCGTGCTTATCACCCAGCAGAGCCACAAGGAGCTGCAGAAAGTTCTAGATACCAATAAGGTATATGGTAGAGGATTGACTGACCCCAGCTTTGGGGGCATCTACTCCAATGCCGCTCATTCTGTCTTCTGGTGACTCCTGGGTCTGAATTTTCTTGTGGGCTCTTGGTGACTTACCTGATGTTGTCTCACATTGAAAGTGCCATGTCCTTAACTTCAGGTTCTGAGTGTGTACCAGTGTGACAGGCCTGGATGGGGCTACACATTATCTCCAGGCCAGTGACATCAGGCTGTACCAGGCTGGCCAACCAGGAAGCTGCACAGAACCTGTGGGCTGAGCAACATGTCTTCCTGCTTTGCAGACAGTGCCACCAGATCAGCAGCAGCTGGTTGTCGTTTCAGTATCACCTCAGTCCAGAGCATCACTGGCTGCACGGTTCCAGCTGAGTCCTACAGACACTGCCAGGAAACTGACTTCATTCTTTAAAAAAATAGGTAGGCACAGAACCGTGGGTGAGCACCGCAGCCCCAGGACTAGAGGGTGTCTAGTGTCAGAGGCTCTTCCCACCTCTGAGTCACAAGCTGCTCAACTCTGACCTTAAGTACTAGAAGCACTCTATCCTGAATCTGACTTCAGACTGAAATTGTACTTTCACAGTTCAGAGCAGTATCTTAAAAAGGATCCATCTGAGCCAGGCATGGTGGTGGATGCCTATAATTTCAGCACTGAGACTGAAAGAGAAGGATCATAAGGAGTTTGAGGCCAGCCTGGGCTACATAGTGAGTTCAAGGCCAGCTTAAACCATATAGCAAGATCATATCTCAAAACAAAAAAAGAAAAGAAGGCAACTGAATTCTACTTTTGCATGTTCCCTGAGCCTGTATTTTTTTAGTTACTGTTTTTAAGCCACATTTTCTAGGTCTTCGTTAGGTTCAAGTTTGAGTCAGCTTTGGTTGGATTCTGAGCCAAAAGTTGGGTTTGGGTAGGATATGGGTGTTTTAAGGACCCTTAACAAAATCAGGTTCCAGTATCAAAGCTGCTAGTACTTTCCTTCACTAATAGGAAACAAAGGGATGCTGAGTATGGGCCGCATTCATAGGATGCTCTTTTCACCTATCAGCCTAATGCCAAGTTTTCCACCTATAACCATGATGACTTGGTAGATGCCATGTGACTCCCCTCTGATCTGTATTTAAGTTGCATATCCCAATCATTGCTCTGGTTCTGGGACCTTGAGTCCCCAGCACCCAGGAGAACCAGCCTGGAGCAGCCCTTAGTTCTGGTGGGGGATTAAGGTTCAGTATCATCGCCAGACATGGTTGGCACATGTCTGTTATGCTAGCACTCAGGAGGCTGAAGCAGGAGGATTGTTGCAAATTCAAGGTCTGCATAGTGAAACCTGGTCTTTAAAATAGACAAAGAGGGGGCCAGCAAGATATAGTTCAGCAGTCTAAAGTGCCTGCTTAGGCAAGCTTAGGTAATGATAGGGACCGCAGTTCAATACCTGGCACCATATGCTGTGCCAGAGAAAGATTTTAAAAAACTAAATAAAGTAGATGTTGAGTGTATGTAGGGAAGGTGCAGCAAGTCAAGAGGGCAATCTTTTTCTGGGGTTCAAACAGATTTGCTACAGGAAGTTTTGGTTGCTGGGTTTAGAGTACACAGGCACAAGTTCCAAAAATCTCACTCTGCTGAAAGATATTCTCTGCAACTGTTTTTTTTTTTTTTTTTTTTTTTTTTTTTTTTTTTTTTTTTTTTTTTTTTTTGTATTTTTGAGACAGGGTCTCACTATGCAGTTGAGGCTGGCCTTGAGCTCACTTTTGTAGCCCAGGCTGGTCTCGAACTCGCACCAATCCTCCTGCCTCAGCCTCCCGAGTGCTGGGATTACAGGTGTGAGCCACCATGCCTGGCTCTGCAACTGTTTATAGAGCCCATACCACACGAGTGTGGGTGGTTGTCCTGTGAGCAGTGTGACCACCAGGATGTGGCTAGATGAGGCAGACCTCTGAAAGCCTTACATTAAGCAGCTAAAAGCAGGTGGAGAACAGGAAATTGTGCCCAGGGGACTGAGCTCTCCCTCTGGTATAAGAGTTCAGTAATACCCAAACTGGACATTGAGACAAGAAAAAAATTATAGTAATTCACTACAGTAGAGTTGACACCTTGTGAGAAGCAAGTCTCTGGTTAGCACTTGGACTGTTCACATGGCACAAGCTGCATATATATAATTCATAGTTCCAGGGATGCCCTAGAAACATCTGAGGTGCTGCAAAGCTCTAGTTGGTGTGTGTGTGTGTGTGTGTGTGTGTGTGTGTGTGTGTGTGTGTGTGAGAGAGACAGAGACAGAGACAGAGACAGAGACAGAGAGACAGACAGAGAGGGACAGATTGTATTTGTGTGATGAGTGTTGCTGCTGTAGGCAGAGGCCTCTGTGATACTATTCTGTGTATGACTGAGGTCAGGCATATGCATGCCCTCTGTTGCGTTCTAGGGGTACACTTCGTCTTTGATACCACCTTCTCCAGAAATTTCACCCTTCTTGAGAGTCAACAAGAATTTGTGCGGCGATTCCGAGGACAGACTGACTCCAGAGAGGCCTTGCCTTTGCTGGCTTCTGCCTGTCCAGGTGTGCTCATGGGTTGCAGTGTGAGATTCAAGGGCAAGGGAGGTTAAAACTTGACATAATAGCAACAGCTTGTCATGGGAACACAGGAAAGATGGTGGGGGGAGGCAAGAATGGGTTTGAAGCATTGGCACCCAATAGACCGTTAGAAGAGGAGGCACCCTGGGCCCTAGGGAGTCACCTGCAGCCACCAGCTCCCGTTGGCAGTCACCTGCATGCTGACAATCCACGTGCTGGTGGTGACAGAATGGGAATGCTTCTTAATGCCACTGCAATTTTTTGTATGAGTTGGTCCACCCCCAGAATGTCATGTCATGCCACGTGGAAAGGCTGTCTGTGCACCACCCCCAGGCCTGCCCTGTGCCCTTACCGAGACATGTGTTCCTGTTGGCTCAGGCTGGATCTGCTATGCGGAGAAGACCCACGGCAGCTTCATCCTGCCCTACATCAGCACAGCCCGATCCCCACAGCAGGTCATGGGCTCCTTGGTCAAGGACTTCTTTGCCCAGCAGCAGGTATTAGCTTTGGGCCATCCTCAGGCAGCACACTAGAGCATAGCTGTGAGCCACAAGCCACAGTTAACCATGCTAGTCCATTTGTATGCAGCCATGGGAAGTCAGAGCCCTCATTTTTGGCCACAGCACCTTTTAGATGTGTTTGGGGTCATACAGAGCTTAATAGCCACTTCTTCCAGAGGCAGCTGAGCCTTGCTTTTATTCCTGCTTAGGCAGCCTATTGCTGCCAAAGCTGTGTCTTCTGCTGATCACCAGGGGGCCCAGTTATGACAGAAAGGTACTTGTCACTTGCCTAGAGGTAGTAAGGCCTCAGGGTCTGGAAGCAGAAGCTAAGGCCAGTCCAGGTAAGAATCTGTGTAAGTGAGGAGCCTGATACATGCGGCCATGGGGAGGGGGGTGATCTTTTCTTTTTTTTTTTTTTTTTTTTCTTTTCTGGCGGGCTCAACCTGCCCTGGGGGTGGGGGTTAGTGCAGCATGTGGTGTCAGGGATCAAACCACAGTCCCTGTGGTTGCCTAAACTTGCTGAAGCAGGTGCTCCCCGGGGAGAAACTGATTGTGCGCTAAACTAACTTCAATCTTGCTGTGTTTCTTCCCTATGACCACAATCACACTCCCTTAATTGTTCTCCTCTCTACCATGACCTGTTCTTTTCTGCTGCTCAGTACTGTGAGGGCAGGGAGAGCTCTTCCTGCATCTTAGGGGCATAGCCTGGGTATGGCTGGAGCCTGTGGTATCTACTGACACATCCAAGTTGTCAGGAAGGCTGCTGGGAAGTGCTATGTGGCTCATGGTCACATACTGGCCAGAAACCCTTGGTGACTGTCCACAGTCATGCTTCCACCACATTTGAGCTAGGGCCGGGTGAGGCTTATTTCTGTATCACCATTATAGAACCTGACTCCTGACAAGATCTACCACATCACAGTGATGCCCTGCTATGACAAAAAGTTAGAAGCTTCCAGATCTGATTTCTTCAATCAGGAATACCAGACTCGTGATGTTGACTGTGTCCTCACAACAGGTATGATCACCTTGAGACTCTGCCTGGCACCTGCCCACAGACTGTGGCATAGCCCAGTGGGAGGTGGGGGCTTCCCTCTGCACTTCCTCTCTCCTGGCCAGGAGTTGAAGGCATTCTCAGCTTACCCTGCAGGGGCCTTGGCCACAGAAGCCCTAGTAGGTCCACCTCATTGGCTCCACAGTGAGTCTTAGGAAAGACACGCAAGAATTTCAAGGCTGGCCCTTTGGCCATTCCATTTCATTCCATTTCTGAATTGAACTGTACCCTAAATAATAATGAGACAGGAAGATAAACTGCCTAGGAGCCAGTATGAGACCAGCACAGAGGCCCTGGCTTACTTTCCTATTGCCCCCAAAGGAGGAACAAGATGTTCCTCCCAGGGGTCTTCTTAGGTGGGCTGGTCCTCCCTCCACCAATTGGGTGGATGCCAGGAACTGTTCTGTGGCCAGACTGCAGATTGCTAGAGATGCAGATACCTAGAAGCCCAGGCTTAGCCTGAACCACACTGCATCCATTGCAGGGGAAGTTTTCAGGCTTCTGGAAGAGGAAGGAGTATCACTGGCAGAGCTGGACCCAGCCCCTCTGGACAGCCTGTGAGTTGGAAAGAACTGGGAACTTTTTTTTTTTTTTTTTTTTTTTTTTTTTTGCGGGACCAGGGTTTGAACTCACAACCTTGCACTTTCCAGGCAGGCACTTGTGCCATGGAGCTATCTCCCTGGCCCTGAAACCCTTATTTTGGCTTATGATGTGACTTATGGGATGGGACAGTGCCTTCTCTTCCCTGTGGCTTATCTTGGGCTGCAAGAGGATCTGAGTTCCTGTCATTAGAGCCACCCTTGTGGAGGTCTGAGCTTCCCAGAAAGCCAGTGAAGCACACACCAAGGCTACCAGGGTTGTGTCTGTGACTTGTTTCCCACTTAGAAAACCAAGCGGCTTAAACTGAGGAACATGTAGTTGTGCTGAGGCCCTGTCTTCATCCTCACTGACCAGCCCCTCCTCCAGGACCAGCAGTATGTCTGACAAGGAGCTCACCAGTCATCGGGGCGGGGGCTCAGGAGGTTATCTGGAGCACGTGTTCCGGCATGCAGCTCAAGAGCTTTTCGGAATTCATGTGGCTGAGGTCACCTACAGACCTCTGAGGTCAGTGGGATGGGCTGGAAAGCTGGACAGGGCAACTGTGTGACTCCCTAGGCCAGTACAGGCCCCTGGATCCTGTTGCTTAGGTGGGCATGGTGGAGGACCCCAGAGGCTGGGCACTGACAGGGCCCTCCTTGCTGCCTCAGAAGTGTGAACTGAGAGCTGTTTTCCCCAACAGCAGAAACCCTGAAATAGAAAAGCCAGTGTGTACAAGGGTAGTAGCACAGCCTGTATGTGTGCTAGAATGTTGTCTGCATCTGAGTAGGAAGGCTGGGACTTGGTGCCTCAAAGCCACCTTTAGAAAAAGGGAGTTCTAGCCGGGCATGGTGGCGCACCCCTGTAATCCCAGCACTTTGGAGGCTGAGGCAGGAGGATCGGTGCAAGTTCAAGACCAGCCTGGGCTACAAAAGTGAGCTCAAAGCCAGCTTGAACTCCACAGCAAGACCCTGTCTCAAAAAGACCAAAAAAAAGGAGTTCTATCTTAAAGAGAAGTGGGGTGTGTGGTTTGCTCTGTCTTGGCAGGAGAGAAGATAGGAGCCACCTGGCCATGCCCTTCTGCCCAGCATGCCTCTTCCTGCTAAGGTAGGAGCTGAGCATTGTGTGGTATACACAGCAAATCTTGTTTCCAGGAATAAAGACTTCCAGGAGGTGACCCTCGAGAAGGAGAACCAGGTACTGCTGCGCTTTGCTGTGGCCTATGGCTTTCGAAACATCCAGAACCTGGTACAGAAGCTCAAGCGGGGCCGCTGCCCCTATCACTACGTGGAGGTCATGGCCTGCCCTTCAGGTAGATCCTCTTAATATACTAGGACCATTTGAGCAGTGATCTTCCAGTGAGGTTTGGTAATACAGTGGGAATGGGGTATGTGCTGGAACTCCTGCCTGCCTCACACCTTTCTGACACCATGCCCATACCATCTGCTCTACTACAGGCTGCTTGAATGGTGGAGGTCAACTCAAGGCCCCAGATTTACCAGGCAGGGAGCTTCTCCAGCAGGTGGAGAGACTATATGGCACAATCAAGGTAGAAGCACCTGAGGATGCCCCTGGAGTCCGGGAGCTATACCAACATTGGCTGCAAGGCGAAGGCTCAGAGCGGGCCAGACACCTGCTGCACACACAGTACCATGCTGTAGAAAAGGCCAGCTCAGGCTTCAACATCCGGTGGTAGGAGATTGGGGATGTACTGGAACCCCCAGAACCAGCACTAGGATTCTCAAAAAGGCCAAGCAGAGATGTAGACCCCCAGGGCTCTCCCCAGACTGAGTTGGGCCACAAGGACTAAAGTGGGACACTGACCATGTTAGGACCTGGCCTGCATACACCTCCATATTTTGCACTGGCCCTGTCAGGTAGAGATGAAATGGCCAAGAAGGCCTGAAGATGCTCTATGCTTCTGGAACCTCAGGGATAAAGTCCGTGAATCCTTTCTTTGCTCCTCTTGGCTGTGGGGCTGTAGTCACTCCTGGGTGCTTCCTTTGTGGTTTCTAGGCTGACTGAAATCTCAGTGTAGAAAGCGACAGGGGTATATCTGCTGAGTGGGTCCAACAGTAGCCCTACATAGAGACTGCCTGGCAATAGGGGAGCTTGAGGCCCTGAAAGTGGGACATCTGTTACGAAGCTATAGGCCTAGGATGGGGTGAGCATCATGTCTCCATATTGGGGTCCCTAGGCCCATCTCCTACCAAGCTTCACTTCTAATAAAGGTATATGTTCAACAACTGTGAAAACACCTGGCTTTTCAGAGTATCTACACCACTGAGAAGTCTTTCAGAGTTTTATTTAGGGTTCAGAGGCTGGCTGGTGGCCTGTCTCAGCCCACATAGCACTACAGAGGTCTCACCCATGCCCCTATAAGTGACAGAGAACATCAACTTGCTGTTCCTCTGAGACTGAGTGGTTAACTAGGCAGGGTCTGGGGTGGGGGTGGAGGGGGATTCAGAAGCCATCCTCAAGTGGATCCAGTCAATCAGAGGGGCATGAGACAAGCAAGCAGGCTCCCTTTGTGAGTCATTTCTGCCCAGGTTCGCCCAGGAGGCCCCACTGCAGGGCAAGGAGAGCCGGCACCTGAAGTTGCAATGTCTTGGCAGCATGCTGGAAGGCTGCTCAATTACCACAGAGCACCTCCAAGACGTCAGCAGGGGATGTGCAGCCGGTGAACTCTTGCACTGGCTCTTCTCTGGAGGAGAAGGGGCACACTAGGGAAGCCCACTGGTGTGGCCCACTGCCCCCTGGGATGGGGATGAGTAGGGCAGCAAATAATGAGAAACCACGTAACAGCTTTTCCTGGTGCCAGGCACACTTAGTCTCCAGGCTCCAAATGACTGTCCAGGAGACCCAAGGCCCCAAGTAGCCCTTGCCAGCCTACACCCTAGGAAGTCTGAAGGCACAAAGGCTGCCCCAATGATTCTGGCTGAGCTCCCCACCACCACCAGAAGGCCCAGAAAAGGGGCCATACTCACCCTACTCTCAGGAAGGGATTGTACAGGAACTCCTCTCCCAGGGTTGAGGGCACAGTGGATATGTCATCCTCATCCCTTTTCTGCAATGACCACAGGCCCTTGTCACAACTGGACTTTCTCTGGCAAGCCAGGCTGCTTGGATCAGGTCATAGGGTGGGCCATAACAGCATATCCCAAGTCAGCTGTGCTAACTTGGGCTGTATTAGATCTCAGTGCCTAAACTCCAGGAGGATGCTGCCTATCTTCCCCCACCCTATAGCACCCCCAACAGTGGGCAAGGAGTCGCCTACCAGGGCCCAGGACAGCTTGGCTTTCACATGTTCACTGTAGGGTTCCACTTTATGTGCAAACTTCAGGTTGTTTAGTGTGTGCTCATGGCCACAGAATACCTTCTGGAGGAGGAAAGGACTCAGCAGATGCCCAGTGTTGCCCCAAGTAGAAGTCAGGGAAGGTGCTAAGATCCCTGGTTTGAAGCAGGGCAGTATAGAGCATTTGGGTCATTCCAGAGGAGGCACAGGGAGCACTAATGCTTGCTCACCGTTTGAGGGGGCAGGGTGCCCAGAGTTTCAGCAAGGCTCTGGTACATTTGCTGGGTGCTGCCCTCCAGGTGCCAGCTGCAACCAGCCACTGACAGTGCATCCCCTGGAGGAGAAGGGTAGGTCAGAAACTGGGTGTTTGGTCAGAGCAGTGGGGTGGATGAACCAGGGGTTGCAGTACCTGAGAAGAGGGCAGGTGGGTCTGAACACTCATCTTCCCACAGGAAATAGCTCATGTGACCAGATGTATGGCCAGGTGTTAGCAGGCATCGGACATGTATGGTTCCAAACTTCAGCAGAGGGGAAGCAGTTTGTGAAAGGGCCTGGTGGCTGAGACCCTCCCATTTCTCCTGAGCATGGCTCACCTGAAGCTCCTCCCCATGTGCTAGCTTTCGAGTCAGTGCAGAGATGCGTTCATCTGCACCCATAACAGCCAGCCCTGGCTGCAGCTGTGTCAGCTCCTCATTTCCACTTGCATGGTCCCTGGACACCAGCAGGCACCAGTCAGGGCTGTGCAGTATAGAAGAGGAATCCTTCTAACCCCTGCCCAAGCTCACCAGTGATGGTGGGTAGTCAGCACTGCAGTCAGCAACACCCCTTCTCGGCCTGCAATCTCCAGCAACTGGAAGGAATGGCACTTTGGTGATGCAGATATTCAGAGCATTGCCTCCCACACCCTTGCAACAGGACCCTAATCCTGACGCAGGGCATCATGTGGTGAGACAGGCATCTGACTATTACTGGGCACAAGGCATCTTTGGAGACACCAAACATGCCCACAACTTCAGGAGAGCCCCCAGATAACAAATGTCAAATGACCAGAGACTAGAGGCCTGGTCTGCTCCATCTAGGATGAAGGGTAATCTATCAGAGGGGGTAGGCAGTGGCAGCAAAGGCCCTCACCCTCTTGGCCACAGCGACATCCACTGCCACAGCCTCCCGGGTATGTTCCTCGATGACCAGGTACATGTAGTTGTCCTCAAGGACAGGGATGACCTTGACCCTCATGGTCGCATAACTCACCTGCCCGTGCTTCCAAAAAACGGGCCTCAGGATACTAAGCTGTGTAAAGCAGGATTAACACACACACACACACACACACACACACACACACACACACTTGAAAGCAGAGCCCTGCTTCCTCCTCCAGAAACTACCTAGATAACCCTCATGAAATTCTTTCCAGGTTCTAGCGTTCCTCCTAGACCAGTGCAGTCCCGCCCCTTACCACAACCCCATCTCCGCCGGCGACATCCCTCCCACACCCTCTGCAGTCCTAGCGGGACACGCCTCTTCTATAGGCCTCGCCCCTCAGGGCTGCACCGCCTCCCAGAGAGCCACGCCCATAAGCCCGCTCAGCGCGTTATCCTCCAGGCCACACCCTCAGGCCAGCAAGCCACACCTCCCCTTCAGGCCCCACTCTGCAGTCACAGCAGGACCCTGGACGTGCGTAGCCTATTCTCGCTTCCCTACACTCGCACCTTCAAAGGCGATCTGGAAAGCACACGACAGACTGACAAATAGAAGCACAACGTTGAACTGTCCACTGGCCCAGCCTGCCCGGCCTGCGTCTGCACGCAACGGAATCACCAGACGTGCTACCAAGGGAGCGCGCATGCGCAGGAGGAAGCAGGCGTACCCTGTGAGGAGTATTGTGCCCTCTTCCACCAGCTCCAGACTTCTAGGCACTGCCTCCACTTCCTCCGAGCTCCAGACTTCTGGGCACTTCCTCCAGGAAGCCTTCCACACACCTGAGCTATGCCAGGCTTTCCGGAAGGAGTTCTGGCCTCTGGCTGAGACATCTGCACCCATTTCTCAGACTGGGTTGGGAGGGCTATACGGACTGTTCACCTGCCTTTCCCAGGTTCTGCCAGCACAAACGGGTTGCATACGGTATCTAATGTGTGTGAATCCACATGGTAGGACAGGGCATCTAGCATAGGACAGCAGTAGCAACAGCAGCAGCTTTAGCTCAGCCTCCAGATGCCATTTGCATTTCCCAAATAAAGGAAGGTATCCTGGAAGGGCACCATATATGGAAAAAGCTGAGAGTCCCCCACCCCCAAGTACTACTAACCGCCTGGCCCTTGTGGGCGGGCCCTGGAGTCCCTAAGACCAATAAAGGCCTTGGTAACCCTGTTCTGCGTGGAACAACAACCACCAGGGCAGGGTTGGGCAGAGTAGAGGCTCTTGGTTTGCAAGCAGCCTGAGCTCCTGTTATGTATGGAAGGTCCAACAGCCCAACGCTCCAGGCCAGGGGCCTTCCCTCAGGCCACAAAGAATGTGAGTCCCTCTGGATTCTGTTGCCACCCTAAGGTCAGAGGTCCTACTTTTCCCAGAGGTCAGAAAGGGTACAAGTCCCTTACTCTGGGATCTTCCAAGGAAAAGGCTGCCCCAGCTTGGCAGGGCTGGCAGGGCTGGCAGGGCTGGTGATACTGTGGTGGCCACAGCTTAGACCTGGGACCCACCTGAGCACAGGGTGGTGGTGCCTTCCCAGCTTGTATCACAAGTCAAGGACCAGCAGCTCGCAGAGCCCTGTTCCCTGCTCCCTGAGGGTGTTCCAGCTTGGGCCACCAATCTAGAGTCAGAGCTTCTGTCAGATCTGCAGCTGAATGAGGAGCAGCGACTACAGGTAAGTTTGGGGCTCACAGGGTAATGGCCAGAGTGGTCACCCACAGGGTCTCACAGGCAGTAGTCTCACCCTGGCCACACACAGATCTCTAAGGAGCTGGTCAACCTTCAGATCACAACCCATCACCTGCAGGAGCAGCATGAGGTTGAAGTTTTCGAGCTAAAGAAGGAGGTGAGCAGTTGTTTGAGTCCACAGGTATCAGCCTGAGTGCACAGGATGTACACTAAGACAAGTGCCAGAGTTCCAGGTACATAAGGGTGCAGACACAGCCATGTACACACAAGTATGTATGCTCTGTCCCTAGGAGTGCCCAGATAATATTTACATGTTCCAGGTGGCACCACAGACAAGGGCACCTGCTCAACAGAGTTCCCCACAGGTTCTTCGCCTGGAGAGTCGGGTGCTAGAGCTGGAGCTGCATGGAGATCGTGCCAGGCCAGGGTGCACAGCCCCTGTGATAGCCAACCCTGCCCACCACCAGGCACTGGCACAAGAGTTCAGTCAGGAAACCAAGGCATCTAAATGCACTGATCACCACCGACTCCAGGTCACCATGAACACACAAAGGCTGAGTGGGTGGGATGGAATGTGTGCCCACTCTTCAGCACTCCCTGCCCTCTAGTTGGGAGGTATGCTGACCCCTGAACCTAAGCAGTGAAGCCAGAAGCAACACAAGCAGGCAACCTTCCGCATGGGATTGCCTTGGGTTCTCCCAGCCTGGAATGATGGGGTTGGTGGAGGGACACTGGAGCTGGGGGCTCATGCTTCCAGCCCTTGTACACCCTACAGCTGCTGAGAGGCTGGGAGCAGCTGCAGGGAGAAGTAAAGCAGGTACTGGAGCATCACAAGGCCCAACAGCAAGCACTAGAGACACGGATGTAAGTGGTTTCCTCACCTGGCCCAGTACGGCACTGCTCAGAACAGCATTTCCAATGGACTAAGGGAGCACCCCCCCACCTGGTCTGGCTGACTTCACACTGTGTCAGCAGGGCAGCCCTAGGCCTGCAGCTTCAGAGAGCCCAAGAGGATGCCAGGGCAGCCAGGCAGCGACTGGCTGCACAAGCTGTGGTAAGGCACCATGCCATCCTTTTTTTTTTTTTTTGTGGGACCAGGGTTCGAACTCATGACCTTGCACTTGCCCAGCAGGCACTTGTGCCTCGGAGCTATCTCCCCAGCCCCAACCATGCCATCCAATAAGCTTTGAGATCCACAGCTGGGGCCCCTACAGGCTCAGCAAAAGTCCCTCCTCCAATCCAGGTGCTATCCACATGCCAGGGCCAGCTCTGCCAAACCAAAGCTGAGAATACCCGACTACAGCTGCAGCTGAAGAAGTTGAACGAAGAGTATGCCATTCGGCTGCAGCACTGTGCCCAAGAGGTGGTGGTGAGCACCTAGCCATAGGCCCCAACCCTAGGATGAGCAAGCAGAGGCCTCTGAGTCCTAGGGAACCCAAGCCTCCCAGACAGCTTCAAGGAACCCTACAGATCTGAGGTTAGGCCCAACCAAACCCTGCCCTGCCCAGCTATAGCATACCTCATCTCCTCCAGAAATATGCTGATGGTGCAGGTCAAGCAGCCCTTCAGACATTCCTAGAAACCACTCTGGAGAATATCCGGGCAGCACACCACAGTCGTGAGCAACAGCTGGCACAGGCTGCTCGGGCCTACTGCAAACGTTTGGCAGATTTGAGTTGTAGGCATGAGGAGCTACTGGTCACTTTCAGGTGGGCCCTGCCTTGACCTGGGCATCTGGGGTGGGATGGCCTTATGTGACCCAGAGTGTGATTTAGTATGCAGCAGAAGCAGCCCCAGGCAATGGGGGACTCCAACAGGGCACCTGGAACCCTCAAGGATGCCTTTGCTGCAACCACTGAGCTGGAATCACTACCCATGCACCTGGCCACTGAGCTCAGTCACCTGCAGGAGTATGAGGTGAGGCTGGAGATTCACTTCTAGAAGCTCCAGGTACTGTACACTGTCTCAGGTGGACTGAGCCACCAGAGCTCACCACAGGCCTGTCTCAGGCTCAGCAAAGCCCCAGCCCCACAGCCCCTGAGCAGCCTGTCCTGCTCAATCAACTGACAGGTCACTATCTTGAACCTTTATAGCAAAGTAGGCTTTTGTACCCACAGAAGGGACCTGGTGAATTCTCTCAGCAGAGTGCAGCAGAGCCCAAGTAAGTGCCCTTGTTTGGGGGAGGGGGAAATTAGAAAGCAGAATACCAAAGCCCCATACCTTTTGTTCATTTCAGCAATCCTTGGTGCTAGATGGGGCTCTGGTACAAAGTAGGCTATACCTAGCCTGGGATCCCTGGGTTTGTGAGGGGTGACACTGATACAGAGAAGTGACTGCTGTGCTAAGTAAGAGTCTTGTCAATAAAGAGGGGCCTTGCCAGGAGAGGAGTGAGCCTTGAATGAGGTGGCACTTAAGGAAGGTCCATTTCGGCTAAGACTCGGAGGAATCCAGAAACGAAGACAGGGTGGGAGCTAGCTGCCTCGTGACCCAGCTAGTTCTTGCCTCTGAGTGTCTACCTTCCCAGCTGTATAGTGCACAGAGATCTTGAGGGAGCATCTCTCAGAGTTTAGGGAACTGTGTGTGTTTGTTTGTGGGTAGCATCTCCATAGGCTGGAGTTGTCTGAACCAGCCAGCAGGCTCTTCATGCACAGATCTTTCAAAGCCTGGATAACTGTCCCAAATTCACCCTAGCAGCTACTGCACCAGTCTTGAGCTGCCCATCCCCTCCTTCACAGGGGTCTAGATAATGCATCCTGGGTCCAGATCTGCCAGAAGCTCCGAGACTTTTCCCAAGGCACTCAGGTAGTGGACAAGGCCTGGAGAAGGCTCTCTTCATACTCTGCCTTGGCTCATGGCTCATGCTCCTTACCAGGCAGAGCTGGAACATGAGCGGGCGCAGCTGCTGATCAGGGCCTCTGTGGCTGAGGAGCAGCTTTCTGAGCTTCAGGAGTACGTGGACCAGCACCTGGGCAGGTTGGCTAGGTCACTCAGCGGCCTTGGTCTGGGTGGGAGGGAAAATCCCTGGCTAGGCAAGCGATTTAAGCTGGCCTCTCTGAGCAGGTACAAGCAGGAAATCCTGAGGCTGAGGAAGCTGGTGGGTACAAGGGACCCCTGGAAAGTGGGGGCTACACCTGCAGCCAAGCCCCAGCATTCAAGGACCCACAGCCACTAAGCCATTAGGCAGTCTTCTGAAGAGCACAGAGCAGACCTCTGCACAGCCATCATGGACCCCGCCCCAAGCCCTAACCTCACTTGATGGAGTCACTTCCCCTCAACTCTATATGAAAGAAGCCAGCATGAGACCTATGGAACGTTTATTGTGTCTAGTCAGCTAACCTGGGAAATGAGGGGGCCTTAAGGACTGAGGTAGAACTGGGTCCTGGGGTGGATTTGACAGACACCTCCCAAGAAGTCAGAGGTGGTTCATTACCATGGATGTCATAAGCCCAGACTCGGTCTAGGCCTTCACCCACTACAGCCACAGGCTGCCAAGTGGGGAGAGGAAAACGTCCAGACACCACACGGGCCCCTGTGGGAAGTTCTGTCTTCAGCTTATCCTCTAGGAGTGGGAGCTGTTAGAGAAAACAGTAGGCAAATGGAGGCAGGGGCAGCAGACCCTCTACCCATCCCGTCCCCCTGGCCCGCCCCCTCCAGCAAATGCCCAGGGTGTGGCCTGGCCTCCCAGTGCAACAGCTGACCCCAGACCTACCACACTGGGGGCCAGGAACACAGACACATTGTAGCAGTCCTTCAGGCTGACCTGTGGGAGGAGGTGGTCACCTCTTAAGAGGAAGAGGGCTTGCTAGCAGGAGGTCCCTGCCGTTTCTGAGCCCAGGTTCCCAACCTACCCTGGTGGTAGAAGCACCTGACAGAAGTCAAGTGAAAAGTGGGAGAAGGGAGACTAGGTGTGGGATCTGAGGGGTCTAGGTTACCTTCCAAAGATCCTCCCGGATATAGCGGACACTGCGCTGGCAGCCAGCCCTCCAGGCATGCAGCCGCGCCAGCCCCACAAGCCACGGGTTCAGCTCATAACCCACAGCGGGACAGAGCCCGCATCTATGGGCCGCCAGCACCTACAAACACAGAAACGGGGACCAACAGGTGCAAGTGGGGACAGACACAGACAACAGACGCACACACTCGCACACGTTGGCCTTACGATTCTGCCATCGCCAGAGCCCAGATCCACCGTTTTTCCAGGGCGACCTCGCAGCAGCGACATCACATGCTCAACTTGCCGAGCACTCGCACCTACATAAGGTACCTGGACGAGGAAGTAGGCGGGCTGAGGTCAGAGCCTGTGGGCCACTTGAGCCTCTCGCAGGTCCTCTCCGAATTACTGAAGAGTATGGGGCCTACCTACTGGGCACCCAGTTTTCTGCCTGCCACACCTCCAACAGGAACCAACCAAGTACAAACTCACCTCGTGTCTGGGCTTCAGCCTCCACTCTGCAGAGACTTTGCACATCTGCGCGCCCCGCTCTGTCCCAGGGCTCCGCCCCCAACCCAGTCCCACCTTTAGCCTGCTACAAGCCTGTTCACAACACTTGGAACACGCCCCACTCTGCTGCGGCCGCACCACCCAACAGGACCTCCTCTGTCTCTAGCTCAAGCTCACCCACCTCCCTTCGGCCAGGCAGTCGCGCACCTGCAGCCACAGCGGCACTCGGCGGAAGCCGGGTTGAAGCAGCAGCGCCCACACGGCGTAGGCAACTAGTCCTGACCCAGCCGCCACCTGCAACAGCTCCAGCGCACCCACGCGTCGTTCTCGCAACTCTGTCAGTGCTTCGGCTGGATCGTCGTGCTCCATGACTGAGGCACATATGGCTCAGGGTCGTCCCGCCCAAGGTTCCTTCCCGTCTGTGGCCCGAGACCTTTGCCCCAGCCCAGAATTGGAGGGTGTTACCCTTACTATCCTGTCGGTCCTGCGCCTACCGGGGACCCTGGTGGCAACCTTAGAGGGGACAGAGGCGGTGGCAACTCGCCGGAAGTTCTAGGTGCGCGCCGAGTCCGTCGCGCGTTTGGCTCCGTCCGACTCCGCCCAGGCCCCTCCCTTGGGTTCCGGGCAGCGGTGGTCACTGCCCTGACGCCCCTTGCTCAGAGCCTGAGGTAGGGAGCTCTTTGGAACTTGTGTTGCAGAGACCCGGAGAATGAAGATGAGTCTCCAACCTCGAGGAACACACATCCTACCTCGGGGCTGGGGTGCACAGAGCAGGCACAGGGAGGGAATTGCTGGCGAGTATAGGCTTCCCGGAGCCAGGAAAGGGCCTAATCCTACAGGCTCTAGGCCATAGCCAAACTCCCACGTGACTGTCACAGTGAAACCTGGTCACCCTCGAAGCCAGGAGCGCCCCGCATTGAGAACAGGATTCCCTCCCACTATTAGGACAGTTAGACGGGAATGAGGGTTGTGCGCAGAGGAAGGGGGTTGAAGGAGAGGGGCAGAAAGGAGGGACTTGACAAAGAAAGATTTAGTGGGCAAGAAGACAGATGTTGACTCTCCAGTGAGGGTGGTAGGAGGGGAGGAGGGGAGCCGGATGTGAGAGGCTGTGCCTCTGGCAGCTGGCCCAGCATGGGTTGAAAGGCATCTTCAAAAGAGGGCAAATCAACCTCCTCCAGCAAAAAAAAAAAAAAAAAAAAAATTAAGGGGCTGTGGTAAAACACGGGAGTAGAAGCAAGGGGAAGAACAGCATCAGGTCAGAGCTTGAGTCAACTTCTTCACCCCATATTAAGGCCTAATGCCTGCCAGTGTCAGAGGCTTGTGGGTGTACACACCCCTGTCCCAGTGTCTCAGCTGTCATGGACCTAGTCAGGCATCTCAACAAAAATGAGACTACTTTCAAAGCAGATTTCCCAAGACCACTTCCTCATACACTTGCTCACACATTAACTCCAGTCTAAGCTGAAGGACCTGTGTCAGCTGGACAGCAGGAAAGGGCAGGAGAGTCTCTTGAGGGCAGCAGGAAAACCTCTGTACATCAGAAAGGAGGTGTCCGCCTTAGCCAGCTCAGAATGCCCAGCTTCCTCAGAGGCTGTAACTGAACCACCCCAGGAAAAGAAAGATGCTCAGAGCTCTAGGTGGGAGGGCTTAGCTACTCATTCTTGGCTCTTGCTGCTCCATGCAATTTCTAGTCCCAGAACAGTTCCCGGCACCTGAAAGACTCTCAGCAATGCACTTAACTACTCCCTCACACGCACACAATTCTGCTTCTATCCTTTGGGCATTCTATAGCCAAGAGCATCCCACTGTGGGAGTTTGCATGTATCTAGAAGCCTACACAGGGTCCCAGGCCACCTTTTTTTTTCTTGATACAGTAGTTAAGGCTGGCTTTGAACTCACTATGTATGCAGCCCAGACTGGCCTCAAATTTGCAGTAGTCCTCCCATCCTCCTGCTTTAGCTTCTGTAGTGGTAGGATTATAGCCATGTACCATCACCCAGCTCCTAGGCCACTTTAATAGCACCAGCCTTCATGTTGACCCACACTTCTTTTAATTTCTTTTTTTTTTTTTTTTTTTGTGTGTGTGTGTGTATGTGTGTGTGTTAATGAAATTAAGACCAGGTCCCATGATCCTTGTCAATATCCCAGAGAGCAAGTGATCTAAGTAAAGAATCTGTATGTTCAGTTTAAAACAGCCTGTCCCTGGGGACAAAGAGATGGAGAGAAGGGGAGGAGGATCAAAGAACTGAGTTATATGCTTGTACCAATTCCCCACAAGTAACATGATCATAATGTACTGCAAACTGTACTAATAAAAAAATTGGGGGTAAAAGGTTATTCCATGGGGATTCCTGGGTGGACACTGGAGTGGCCCAGAGTGTTCACTCTCAGGAATCCTGTCAGCTCAGTCTGAAACAAGGTTGTGTGGGCCCTGCACAGCCTTGATCTTCCCAGTCTATTTCTTGCTTGAAAGATGAGGGATCTTTCAGGATCAGTAGGGCCTCTGACCTTCACCCTACCTTTGACCCCCTGACCCCTTCCCTAGTGAGGACAGGAAAGAATGGCAAGCCATTTCTGGGGCTCAGCCTAGGGGTTCCCTGAGCTCTTTCCCAGGAACTGAGGCAGTAAGATAGAGGGATCTGTCCAGGGGCTGTCAGCCTTTGGGCCCTGAACTTTCTCCAGAAACCTGCTACTGCTTTACATGTCAGAGAGGCTGAGGAGAAAAGCAGGGACACAACAATGGGGCCAGCGGCGGGAAACAGTCCTTAGAGACCCTATTGTGCACCCTGCCTGCTAGAAACATACAACAAACAGAATTCTAAAATGGAGACCCCACACCCGGTAGGCTCCTTGCTGTGTCTGGATGCTCAGCACGTTGCAGAGGCCTCTGGACAGAGGGGCCCATTCTTCTGCAAGGGCAGGACCAGGCCAAGGATGACTGTAGCTCACAGCAACTGCAGAGAGAATTGGCATCTTGCCAGCCCCTTCTCTCACAGGCCTATTCCAGAGCCAAGAGTGATATCTGCCAGCCTGCCCTCCTAGCCCAAGGGACCCCAACAACCTCAGGCATTAGGAACTGGCAGCTTTTCTACCCTTCTGTGAGCCCTAGAAGTACGCTGGTATGGAGACCTACAGGAGCCTGTCCATAAGCCATGGGTCATCACTAAGAAGAGGTAAGCTGGGGAAGCAGAAGGAATATTAAATGATGTGAGACAGTCCTAGGGCTAGGCTTGTCACAGGAGACAAGTTCTACGGTGGCTGGCATGGTCAATGTTCTTATCACCTCTGAAGTACTGGGCATCATGATGTTATTTGGGGGGCCATTGTCTTCTCCCCACCTACCCTCCCACAAACCCCTCCCCAACACCCTGCCCTAGAGAAAGACTCAGTCCAATGCTACCTCACAGGGGTTGAGGTGGGCAGCATGGGCGGCTGCATAGGCATGTCTGAACTCCTGGAAGCGGGGAGCACAGCCCAGCCAGGCCTCACCAAAGTGGCTCCAGCCCATAAAGAGGAAGGTGCCTGGGCCAGGGTGGACACCACAGCGCAGCAGTGTTCGAATGGAGGCCTGCCTCTGGTTCTCGGGGCCCCCCACCAGGAACAGTGGCAACGTCTGACGGAGAACATGGGAGGCCACCACAGTGATGACAGATTCCTGCAGCTCTGTATCATGAGCAACCTGGTGGATGGTCCCATGGATCACTATGGGGAGACATGTTGGCGAGTACTGAGCATTCTGAGATGGAGGAGAGGCTCCGGGCTCCTGCCACAATAAGGACACTCACCAAAATCACTGGTACATGCAGCCAGGAGAAGCTCGGCATCACTGCAAGGCCTGCAGACACCTGGCATGCAGAGGATAGCATGAGTCCTATGGGCCCCTATAACCACCTAATACAATAGATGGCCATAGGGAGCTATGGAGCAGACTCCCCTCAGCAGATGTGCACACAACACTGAAGTCACCTGTACTCAGGGAATGTGTGGCAGGCACAAGCCTCTATGGTGTGAATGTAAAGACACAGGCCTAGGGCCCACAGCACTTGCTACTTGGAGTTCCAGCATCCTGCACACTTATACATATATGAGTATTGGGGAGCCTTCTTTGAGCTCTCAGAGCCAATTCTGGAGGACTAAAGAGCACAGGTGCAGTTAGGGCAGCAACAGGTTATTGGGGCTTTAGCTTCTTCGGTACCTAGTCTAAAGCAGCGGAATAGTGACAGCCCTATCTCTTGCAATGTCAGGCTGCAAGCTCTAGAAGAGCAAAGAGTTGGGCCTGGTGCCCAGCAGGGAAGCAACTCAGTGTCTCCATGGTGACTCGCAGCACAGTGGACGTTTGTTAGCTGGGCTGGGGGAGGGGCACGAGGTCACTGCCAGGCCAGGGAGCTCTGGACAACTCTGTCCGGTGCGATTTGGTCTTTCCCCACCCCTCCCCCACCCCTTCAAGGAGGGACCAGAGGCCCAAAGTTCTCTTGACCACCTTCTCCTGCATTCATGTCTGCTCCTCTCTAAAATTAATCCTGAGCAGGAAGGAGAGAGGGCAGGGCCTCTCAACGCCCTCCCACCTGCCCAATGCTTTAGCACCCCCTGTGTCTTGGGATGACAGGGCCCATTCTGGCCAGGCCCAGTTAGGAGCCACTCTGTGACTCACCGGTTTTCACTCCAGTGCCCCCCCCAAGGCTGGGGGCCTGAGGCAGCAGCTCTGGATGCCCATCCTCACGCAGCTCGAAGCGGAAGGCAGCCACACGGCGACTAATGTCACGGTGCGGGGTGGCCTGTAGGAAGAGGGCCCGGCGCTCGCGGGGACCCCACTGGACGCAACGCGCGCCAGCCAGGCCTGGACCTTCGGCCAGTAGCAACTCCAAGGCGCCACCTGTGCGCTCGGCGAAGACCTGGGCGCCAGCGAAAGGCCGCGAAGGACGCAGGCAGGCGACTCCTGGCCGCGTGCTGGGATCTGGGCCGCCCAGGGCCAGACGCAGCGCCCCTACTGGGTACAGCCACTCGACGGCGCCCTCCGCGCAGGCCAGGGCTAGCTGCCCCACGCTGTCTGGTTCCTGGGACAGGCCGCTGGGGACAGTACGGAGGCGCTGAGGCAAGGGGCCTGTGCCCACTGCCCGCGCCCCACTCTCCTCTCCATCAGTGGCGGTCCAATGTGGCCCTGACTCTCTGGGAGCGCACCCAAGGAGGGCGAGACGCTGTCTCCCGCCCCTCCGAGGGGACACGAAAGGCCCCCGGCGACTCGTACCTGCCTCTCCAACTGCAGCGGTCCGCGGAGTAGCTGGCACGCACAGACACAGCCAAGAACCCGCAGCAAAGCACGCAAAACAGCGCAGGGGGCGGCATGCCGCGGGGACACACCAAGAACTGGGTGGGAGTTTCGGCCTACAGCCCCAGGACGGGGCACCACGGCCCGGGCGACGTGTCCCTTCAACCCGCAGTCCTAGTTCGGCGCGGAAAGCCTGCAGCGGGTCGGCAGCCCAGAAATAGGGGGGAGGGCTTTGGCACACGGCCAATAACCAAGGGCGCCTGGACTTCCAGCCAATCATGTAGGCCGGGTGGGCACTCGGCTAGAGAATGCCTCAGCCTCCTAAATTCTGGGATTACAGGCCTGTATCACTATACCCAGCTTTCACCTAGCTAAATTGATAATCTTAACCCAGCACAGCAGGTAAATTGATATGGTATAGCTACAGTATAAAATTGACATTTTATACCTTCTATGGTGTAGAAGAAATTTGCTAAGTGAAAATGGGCATATTTTTTTCGGTTTGGAAAAACAGAATATTGGAGGTTATTTATACAACCAATGGACATGACTCTACCAAACTGTACACAATACCTGACACGCACAACTTAACGGAAAGATTTCATTTTGCTCACAGCTTCAGGGCCAGCTATATCCAAAGCAGATACATCATGGCATGAGGACATAGCAGAGAAAAGAGAGGATTGTGTCCCAGCGCAAGAGAGTTCATACATCTGACCTTGGTTACAATGGGTTGGAACTGTAGCTTAGTGACAGAGCACAAGCCTGGCATTTGCAAGCTCCCAAGTTCAATTCCCAGCATCCTGTAATAATAATTATTTGGAGACAGGGTCTCACTATGCAGTTAAGATTGGCCTTGAAAATTAAACAATACCAAGTGCTAAAAGGGCTGTGGAGAAAAGTCAACCCTTCTCCACTGTTGGCAGGCATGTAGACTGGTGCAACAACTGTGGAAATAGTTATGGATATTCCTCCACAAAACTAGGATTGGATGTCCCATTTGACTCAGCTATCTTCTTCTGGGTATCTTCCCAGAAAAATTAAAAACATTGTGCCACAGTGTTATATGTGTACCCATGTATATAGCAGCACAATGTGTAATACCTAGCTCTTTAAAACAACTGAGCCGGGCGTGGTGGCGCACGCCTGTAATCCCAGAACTTGGGAGGCTGAGGCAGGAGGATCGGTGAGAGTTCGAGACCAGCCTGGGCTACAAAAAGTGAGTTCAAGGCCAGCCTGAACTGCATGGTGAGACCCTGTCTCAAAAAGACAAAAAATAAATAAATAAATAAATAAATAAAATAAAACAACTGAAATGGCCAGGCACGGTGGCACACACCTATAATCCCAGCACTTGGGAGGCTGAAGAGGGAGGATTGGTGCGAGTTCGAGACCAGCCTGAGCTACAAAAGTGAGCTCAAGACCAGCCTGAACTGCATAGTGAGACCCTGTCTCAAAAAAAAACAAAAAACAAAACAAAAAAACAAAAAACAGCCCGGCGGGATGGCTCAGTGGTCTAAAGCGCCTGCTTGGGAAAGCTGGGGCAGCTATAGGGACCGTGGTTCGATCCCCCTGGCACCACATGCTGCGCCAGCCCTGCCCTCGGGACGGGCTGAGCCGGCCATAAAAATGAGTGAATAAACAAAGGTTCTGAAACAAGAAAAATAAATAAATAAATAAATAAAAATTCTTTTAAAAAAGTTTAAAAAAAGAAAAAACAATTCAAATGACCATCAACCAAGGAATGGATAAAAAATAAGGTCTTTTTATTTTAATGAAATACTATTCAGCCATAAAGAAGGATAAACTTGAAACTTTTATAGGTAAATGGATGCAACTTGAGACCATACTCATAAGTGAAATAAACCAGATGTACATGTGTTAATATATTGTCTCCCTAGCATGAGAAGTTGAAAGAAATAAGATCTAAGATGTACAATAAGGGTTAGAGAGCTGGGCGTGGTGGTACACACCTGTAATCCCAGCACTTGGGAGGCTGAGGCAGGAGGATCAGTGTGAGTTCGAGACCAGCCTGGGCTACAAAAGTGAGTCTAAGGCCAGCCTGAACTGCATAGCGAGACCCTGTCTCAAAAAGACAAAAAATAAAATAAAATAAAATAAATAATAAGGGCTAGAGACATAACTTGGTGACCTAAATGCCTTCCTGGCAAGTGAAAGGACCTGGGTTCAATCCCTGGTACCTCATGCTGTGCCAGTCCCAGAACCCCAGGCATGCTATACAGGCCACTGAAACTGGCTGTGGTGGTGTATGCCTGTAATCCTAATGCTGAGATAGGAGGATCACTATGAGTCGGGGCTGCATAGCAAGCCCCTGTACCAAATAAATAAAGCGCCTGTGTAAACAAAGTGCAGTGACCAGGATTCGATCCCCCACCTGCCAGGCCAGCCATGCCTGTGGGGTGCACTGAGACAGCAATTGAGACTGGGCATGGTGGGCCCGGCGGGATGGCTCAGTGGTCTAAAGCGCCTGCTTGGGAAAGCTTGGGTGGCTTCAGGGACCGCGGTTCGATCCCCGGCACCACATGCTGCGCCAGCCCTGCCCTCGGGGTGGGCTGAGCCGGCCATGAAAATGAGTGAATAAACAAACAAAGGTTCTGAAACGAGACTGGGCATGGTGGCATAAGCCTGTAATCCCAGCTCTTTGGAAACTTAAAACAAGAGGATCACTATGACTCTGATCTACATAGTGAGACCCAGTATACCCTGTAGACCCTGCCCTAAATTCATAAAAATATAAAAATAATAATTAAAATATACAATAAATATTGTAAAATGGGAAAAATCTGTTTAAAATGAAGGAAAAACTGGGATGAGGAAAAGAGAAAAAAGGAAATATATATGTACATTAGTTAAGACATATACATACGTGTATATGTGTGTGTATATATGTTAAGATAGTTACACTACTAATTTCTCCTAGTTCATTGAAAGGAAAGGTTTGGGTCATGGATAAAGGTCAGCAGCACAGCCCCTGCCTGGAAAACACAAGGTCCTCAATGTGATTCCTGACACAATAAAAAAAAAGTTTGTGCTAATATTGCTTGGACAATTAAATCTGAAGATAACAATACACAATGTATTAAGCACTGTTGCTTTCCTATTACATCGTTTTGAATTTTAAAATTAAATTTTAGGGCCAGCTAAATAGCTCAGCAGATTAAAATGCCTGCAAGCAGGAGCAGGGGCCAGGGGTTTGGTCCTCTGGCCTGCTGTGCCAGCCCACCTCCAGGGCATGATGAGACATTAAGACTGGGCATGGTAGTGCACACTGTGATCCCAGCTCTTGGGAGACTGTAAACAGGCAGATCACTGTAAGTCCAATCTAGTAGTGAGACCCTGAACACCCTGTAGACTCTTCCCTAAAAAAAAAATAAAAATAAGTAAATAAAACTAAATAAAATAAAAATTTTTAAAAGACTGGCCTTGAATACTGAGTTCAAGCCTAGCCTTAACTACATAGTGAGATCCTGTCTTGAAAATGAATAAGAGAGGCTGAGGCAGGATGATCAGTGTGAGTTTGAGACCAGCATGGGCTACAAAAGTGAGCTCAAGGCCAGCCTGAACTGTATAGCGAGACCCTGTCTCAAAAAGACAAAAAAAAGAGTAAGAGAGGGGGCCCGGCAGGATGGCTCAGTGGTCTAAAGTGCCTGCTTAGGAAAGCTTAGGCGGCTGCAGGGACCGCAGTTCGATCCCCATCACCACATGCTGCGCCAGCACTGCCCTCAGGGAAGGCTGAGC
>PVJA010031694.1:0-24709 GCA_004027025.1 Myocastor coypus
GTGGTAAGCTTGCCCGCAGCCCTGTACCATGAGGTGCACTGCCTTTTGTGTGACCTTCTGCTTTCTCTAAGACTGACGCTGCGTGGGAGTTGCCCTTTCCATCTAGTTCCGCATTCTCTGCCCAAACACCTAGCAAACACCATTTCCGTCCGTCTCCTAAGCACTCAGTACAAGGGGTGCTATCCTTTGGCTCTGCTGAGGGCAATGAGATGGTATCAAAATATTCAAGGCAAAAAAGGATTTTATGGCAGCAGGATCGAGGTGACAGGCTCACTCTGACTGCTTTAGCAGGCAACATAGGACTATAGTGTGCTTTTTGAGGTTTGGGGGGAAGGGGTGGGTGGTACATGCATTAATTTTAATTATGTTTAAGGCACACCCAAATATTTGCACACAGACACGTAGTTGACCGAGAACAGTTCTAGCAGCACCCCCTTTGCATGCAGGCTGCTCTGGAGACTTGCTGGAGGACCATCAGGAGCAGACATGGAGCTAAGGAGGTCTGCGGCCAGGCACAGGCACACTCAGCACTGCCGGGGCCTCGCTCCACGTGGACTTCTTATCCTGTGACCTCGGGGGCCGTGAAGGGCAAAGGGATTCTCTGAGTGCTGGGGCCACTAACGCAGCCAGGGGGCTGCACGCTCCCACCCAGCTATGCTCCAAGAGCCCCGCCTCTGAACACCATCAGATGAAGTTGGTGGGAAACACAAACGTTAATCTGTATCTTGGGACTGGGTGATTTTATCCTTGAATTTCAGCATCCTAAGACTTTAGTCCTGGTGTTGTTCCTAGAGAAGTCTCTCTCTCTCTCTCTGTCTCTGTCTCTCTCTGTCTGTCTCTCTGCGTGTGCTCACGTGCTTGTTGGTCTCTATTTACATGTGTTTACTGGCACTCCAGCTGTTTAACTGCAATGTTCTATCTCATTTTGTAGCTTCTTGTGTGTCTTGGGAGTTACAGGAGTCGTGGTTTGTAATTACACTTCTTATTCATTATTTCTGTTGCTGTGACTTTAGTTAACTGCAGTCAATTGTGGTCTAAAAGTCTTAAATGGAAATTTTCAGGGCTTGGCAATTCCCAAGGGTTAAAAACCTTTTATGGTAAAATATTGCCAAAAGTGTTCTATGAATATCATAAGTTATTTCTGTTGATCTCATCTCATGTATGAATTAAGCTTCACCGTAGGTCCATCATATGTGAGAAGCTGACAGAGTGTCTGATGGGCCTGGACTATCTGTAGCCTCCTGACACCCACAGCGCCTTTGAGCATAGACTCACGGATTATGGGCCACTGCTGTGTTAAGTTAATAAAACGTGGGAGCAGTGTGTGTGAGGCAGCGTGGGAGGAGCCGTGGGTGACCACGCAGTGCCGTGGCTCCCAGAGCAGCTGGGATTGGAAGCACCATGTGGATGCCCTGGCTCACAGTAAAGGTTATAGCCTGTTTAGCAGAGGGCAGTTTTCTTGGTGAAAACTGTTATGGCAGACTTACCACAATAATAATTTAATATGTTATGGCATCTATTTTGGGTTATTTACCTTTTTACATTGGTACAGGGTCTCACTATGTAGCCTAAACTTATAGTGATCCTTGTCTCTCAGCCTCCCCAGTGCTGGGATTACAGGCATGCGCCACTATGCCCAGGTTCTAGGCAGGCACGGCCCATCTGGTGATCCAGGGTGGGCATGTCATGCCGGGAATTGAACCTGGGCCCTTGGGCTTGCCAGGCAGGAGCTCAGACTGCCGAGCTGTCTCCTCAGTCCTCGGGTTCTTTCCTGTGGTAGCCTGCTCAGAGCAGCTTGCATGCTGCAGCTATGCTATGTTAGAAGCATTCGGCCATGGCAAGGGGCAGCGCTGTGGCAGTCCTTGAGCAGAGCTCCTGCTTTGTTGGAGAGGACAGGCACCCTAGCTGAGCCCGCGGCCTTCCTCTTCTCTTTTCCCTTCTCCTTTTGGAGCTGTGAATTCACCCTAAGCTAAACTTTCCTCCTGTAGCTTACTCACTAGCTTGGCCAGAGAAAAAAAGCCCCATGTGTGTCACCGGGCCACCCTCCACTAAATTTCTGTCCCCTGACTCTGCTCCAGGTTGTAAGCTGCTTGGTGGGTGTGATTCTTTGGCTTTTGTCTCTAGGAGTCTGCTAGATGATCGTTTTATTCAGAAAAATAGGCCAGCCTTGCCTACCCGGTGGCAAAAGTGACTTTGGCTGTGTTTTTCTGCCTTTAGTCAAGAGCAAGGCACTTAGATGTCGTCTTTTGCCCATCATGCTGAGGACGGAAGCCAGGCCTCAGGCGTGCGAGTTCGGCAGTCTGCTGCTGGGCCCCGCCTCCGCTCCTGTCCCCGTCTCATTTTGAGAGTCTAGGTTCCCTGCGTGGCCTCTTTTAATCCTCCTATCTCAGCTTTCCAAGTCGCAAAATTATAGACCTGTGCCCCCTGCTCAGCTGCATGCGGACTTTTAAGGTAAAGAGAAAAAGAAAGTCAAAAGGATAGCCAATGGGGGACAGGTAACACACCCAAGTCGGCCGAGTGTACAGAACTGTGGTACCCAGGCAGGAAGAGAAGGGTGGCAAGAAAGCCAGAAAGGTCTGGAGAGAGGTGCTCTTTACGCTTCTCCTGTTCGTTTTCTCCATCACAGAGAATCACCACAACAGTTCCTCTCAGCAGTCTGTGGGGGCCTTGGTCATCTGTCTAAGTCAGGCCCCGCACAAAGGAGCGTAGTTATTTCTATTGGCGTATCAGTTTGAGCGTACGTTGAGAAGTCCTTAGGAGCTGCAGGTGGCCCCACCCTATGTGGTTAGGCTTCTCTGCCTTAGCTGTTCTTCATAAATGACGGTTGGTCAGTGCATACAGGTCTCCAGGCTTGCTGGCGCACCGCTGGTTAAAGCCACTTCCATAGTGCAGCATTCCTTCACGTTTGCTGGGAACTTCAGCCTGGCGGCCACGCCTACACCTAAAAGCAGCCTGCAGCTCCGCGCCTGCGTCCTTCCTTTGCTGGGGTGCTGGGGTTCATGCAGCCCTCGGCCCTCGCAGCTGCACTGTGTGCCACGTCCTTTGGGGCCCGTGTCTTTGACACTTGCACCTATATGTGCTGCTCCTGGCAAGCCTTTCCTTGCTCTCTGTGCACTTGCCTACGCCCAGTCCACCTTTTGGCCTGGCCGAGCGAGAACAGACCCTATGCAGAGAGCCTCCGGGCTGCCCTCCACAGAAGCCCTGTCCTCTGATTCTGGGTGAAGTTCCTCTGCATGGATGAAGTGTCACTTTTTTTTTGAGAAAGTGATGATGGGCGAAGCAGGAATATTTTTGGCGTCCCTGTCACGACCTTCCATGACATCCCACTGCACGAATTTGTGTGCTTTAGTCTGTCTGCCTGCTTCAAGCCTTGCTTCAAGCAGGACTTCGAGTCTGGGGTCGCCTTGCTTTTGTTTTGCTTTTAGTTCTGGAAACCCTCTGTTAGAGTGTGCAGTGGACACTCCAGTGACCACGTGGGGACACAGGAGGGTGTGCGAGAAGCAGAGGCTGCACGGAGTGGGCACGGATGGGCAGGGGCTGCCTGGAGCTCACCAAGTTTCGGAGAAGTTGGGGCGTGCCTCTAGGTTGCACGATCACGTCTCCTTAGATGTGCCGCGTCATGCATGCAGTACAGTAATCGTAAGGCCTACCACCGTGTCACGGAGTGCTCCAGTAATGTCAGGCCGTAAGAATGCTGGCAGCGTGCATCGCACATCCTCAGCAGCCCTACAGCCGTGTCACCCTAATGAAATCATTAGAGAAAAAACGCTCTTTCTGGTCCCTGTTTCACAGATGAGGAAATGGAGGTGCAGAATCGGGCAGCGGGGTGGGTTGCCTTGTGACACACAGAGCCAGGGCTGCAGCCAGGCAGGGGCCACCAGTTCAGTCACTATGCTGAGATTTCAGGGTATAATTTCTAATTTCTTCTATGCCATTATCTCCTGCAGTTGTTTTGTGTAGACTAGAGGCCTGAGAATGCATTTTGCTCCTTCTGTTTGTCTTTTTTTTTTTTTTTTTAATAGCACTGTTTTCTGACCTTTGGTGTAGAGCTTTGGTGGAGCTCTTACCTTAGCACCAGCTCTGGATCTACCAAGTTCAAACTCTTCTAGGTGGGCGTGGCTTGGGTCTGGCTGCTGTGCTCCACTTCTTCCTGCTGCAGCCCTTGGAACTGAACCCACAATGCTACTCTGGCAAGATGTTCTGCTCCTGGATCAGCTGGGTGGGTCTTGCCTCTAGCTTCTCTTTAGGGAGCTCTGCTGCAGGGTTCTACACCAGGTTCTGTCTGGTGGAGGAAGTTCTACACCCACACTTGGCCTGGGCACTGGCTGGAGTGAGGATCTGGCAGGCCCCAGGCAGCCCCACTCACACACCAGGGCTGGGCACCGGCTGGAGTGAAGGCCCTTCAGGCCCCAGGCAGCCCCACTCACATGCCGAGCCTGCGCACTAGCAGAAACAAGGGACAGGTGGGCCTCCCAGCTTTCTGAGTTTTTTCTTAGTAACACAACTCAGATAGAGCTTATGTACTGGAGAAGAGTCGCTTGTGTTTCAGTGAGCTGTGGCTCACAGAGGGACACGTCTGTGAAACCAGTGCTATAATCAAGGTGACAAACATTTGCATCACTCCTACAAGACGTCTTGTGGATCACTCTGCAATCCACACTGCCCTCTCCATCTTTCCCTGGGACTCATGCAATAGCGCTTACCGTTTTACTCGAGTTTTAGATTCTGCATAAAAGCAATTTTCTAACATTTTTTTTTCTCCTGTGTGGGGTCTCACTGACTCGGCAGAATGGCTTTGCATGCATCTGTTGCGCTGTCCGTGTCCGCTGAGCCCCATCCTGACGCACGGGTGCCCGGGCGGTGGTCACTCCTTCACCTATTACTGAGAAAGCTACTGTGAACATTTACATACAAATTTATACTTGAATGTATGTGATTCTCTCAAACAGCCATTAAAAAGGTATACAGTCTCAAATGTCTGAATTTTAGAGATTCAAATGGGTTTCTACCTAGTGATTAATAAAAAGATATTTACTGCTTATGTGTGTATCTTTTTCAGTCAATATCTGTTCAGATCTCTTGTTCATTTTGAAATTGGACGGTTTCCTCCTTTTTTTTTTTTTTTTTCCTTTGGCACCTGGGACTGAACTCAGGATGCTGCACTTTCCAGGCTGGCGCTCATGCTGCTGAGCTATCTGCCTGGGCCTGCTTCCTTCTTTAGTTGTAAACCTTTTATAGTTTGGATCCAGTTCCCTGTGTCACTCAGGTTACCTCTGAGCGTGACTCCTCCTTTTGCTAGTGATGTCTTTCAAATAACAAAGGCTTTTTGAGGCATGAATTCGTCATGTTCTTCACTTACTTTTCATGCTGTGGGTGGTTTTTATTTATTTCTGTTTAAGCATCTTTATAGTTTTGCCTGTAAGTGTAGTATGACCGATAAAAGTGAATTTTTGTCTATGGCAGAAAGTAAGGAAAAGCTCTTTGTTCCCTGTGAATGTTCAGCTATTCCATTGTCATTCACTGTGAAACCTTTACCTGTTGTGTTGCCAAGAAAGTTAGGTTGAAAAAATAATGAGAAGCTTCGGAATGCAGTTTTGGACTTTTCATCCACTGGTCTCCGTGTGGCTCCCCTCTACCGCACCCACCCCTTCAGGCAGAGCCTTACTCTGTCACCCAGGCTGGTGTTAAACTGTTAGGGTCAATCTTGCCTCAGGCTCTCAGGCTGCAGGGCCACAGGTGTCTGCCCTGTGCCTGGCTCTCAACTTTCTTGGTTACTGTGGCTTTACTGCAGATTTTTAATAGTGGTAAATAAAAGTCCTATTTGTGATGGGAAAAAAAAAACAAAAAAAACAACAAAAAAAAAACCTGTTCATTGTTCAGATTACCAGATATATGCATGCAAAATTGGAAAAAGAAAAAAGATAAAATGTTATTAGAAATTGTGAGATAAAAAGGAAAAAAAAATAAATAAAAATGGAGAGAAAGCAAGCTAGGCATTGTGTGCCGCTTCCCATAGCCCAGCAGAAATCTCGGGTACAGATAGCCATGCATCCTGCTCACCTGCTCAGGAGGGTCTCTTTCTCCATCCCCTCTGCTGTCCTTTCGTCTCAGGAATTCCTTCCTTCCTTCCTTTTGAGCAGATTCCTTGACTCATCGCAGTATCTGCTGCACCCTCCAGATTTCATGTACTCTTTCAGATTCTGATGCTAAGGAGACAATACCATGTTTGCTCATTGGGTCTCATTTATTTCACCTAAGCGTATGGTCTCCAATTGCATCCATTTTCTGAGAAAAGCCTCACATTTATCCTTTGTTATATCTGAATAACACCGAATTGTATAAAAATACTACATTTTCTTTATCCATTCCTCAGTTGGTGGGCATTTGGGTTGCTTCCAAAATTTATCTATGATAAAGCGTGCTGCTTTAAATATGGGTGCACAGGTACTGCTGTGCTATGACGGTTTCAGTTCTGGCAAAGCGCCCAGGAGAGTAGCTGGCTTGGGCGGGACCTCCCACCCTAGCTTCCTGAGGAGTCCTTACACTGCTCTCCAGAGTGGCCATTCTGGCCGGCACTCCCACCAACAGTGGAGAAGAGATCCTTTTTCCCGCCAGCCCCTCCATCATTTGTTATTGGTTGGTTTCTTGGTGGCAGCCATTCTTTCTGGGGTGAGATAGAATCTCAGCATTGTTTTAATTTGCATTTCTTAAGTAACCAATGCGCTGAACTTTTTTTCTTCACTTATGTATTTGCCATTTCTATTTCTTCATCTGGGAAGTATGTATTCGTCTCAGATTTTTGGATTGGGTCTTTGGGTTTTGAAGGCCCCGTTTTGTTGTTGTTTCATTTTTCTGTTTAATTCTTTATGTGTTCTAGATAGAAGGTCTTTTCAGAGGGCAGGTGACTGTGATATTCTTCCACTTCATGGGTTATCTTTTCTCTCTCCTAGTGAATTTGCTTACCCAGGGGTTGTGGACCCACTGGGATTCATGCATGCATTCATATGTTCCTGTCACAAGCAAGCTTGGGCTTGCCTGACTTCCTTTTATTCTCTTGCTGGGTCCTCCCTTCCTGGGGGAACACTGTGAAGAGGTGCGAGTACTTCTTCCTCAGTCCTGTTCCGTGGTGTGGGACCCTCAGTGGACACCATGTGCGACTTCAGTGGTAGCTTCTCATGACCGTTTGAATTGTTATTCTTAAAACTGTGGTTGTATAGTGTCTGCTTGCCCTCGTGCTGAGGGTTGGTGTGGCCATGGCTCCTGATTTTCTGAAATTAGAGCTTTAGATCCTGTACAGTGATGTTATTGGAGCTAACTTTGTACACCATATGGTTCACCTGTGTACAGAAGGCCATTAGTAAAGATGAAAAGAAGAAGCTCTCTAGCATCAGAATGTCTTTCTAATGGACTGTTCCTTAACCCATTGGCTTTATTTAGTCTTACTCAATTATCATCAATATACTCTACGAACTCATTTTTTTTTCAAGTTCAGTCCACTATTGTTTGTAAAATTTCTCTCACATTCTGATCTGAAAACCAAATGCTGTTCTTAAAATCTTCCGTGTATTCTTGCAACATTCACCTCTTTTTGGACACGTCTTCTCATTTTGTTCATTTCTGCCATACTTTTCTAATTGCTATGTCTTTGTCATAAGAATAATGTCCCTCTTCAATGCTTACACATAACTGTACCCCAGAGTACTCGCTACAACCGTCTGCTTTCTCTGCATGCAGCACTCTGTTATTTATTTAGTCTTTTTGAGGCACAATTTCACTGTGCAGTTCACGCTGGTCTTGATCTTACTTTGTAGCCCAAGCTGGCCTCAAACTATCAGTGACCCTCCTGCCTCAGCCTCCCAAGTGTGCTGAGAATACAGGGGTGCACCGTCATGCCTGGCCTTCACTTCGATCCTAAACAGCCTGAATTAAACCTCTGGCTTTACTGGTTTCCTTCTGTGAAGGACCCCAACTCATGTCTCTAGTCTTTAATACTCTGCTGACCTCTGAGAAGGCTCCAGTACACAAAGTGCACTTACAAATGCTGTAAGAACACTGAAGCGCCAACCCCAGGGAAAGAGACACCTTCAGCTCCCTCCTGGGTGGCTGTGCTTCTTCAGCTGCCTCTGTTAGCGCCCTTGTTACCACTCCTGGCCCAGCCTTGCAGTCCCTTGCCCCTCAGCACTAAGAAGCCGCCACTGCAGGCCGCCGCTAAGGCGCTGACATCTCTGGCAGCACCCTTCCTGCCTTTCCTACAACTTCCTTCATTCCCCTCAGGGCTTGGCTGCGCTCCCTCTGTGGTGAGCCTGTGGCCAGAGTTGCCCTATCCCAACCACAGTCACTCTCCCAACTGAGCTCGAATGCCGCACATCCCAAGAAGGCTTTCCTGTTCATCCCCTTGCTGCCCCTGCCTGACAGAGATATTTCTTATCAATGTTGCTAGCTCTGTGTTCCCACCTATCCTCCATTTTCATTGTAGCCATTTAAGGCCATTGGTGTGGATGTGTGTATTTTGCATTAGTCTTTGAATGTGAGCAGAGGAAAATTATCATTTGCCAAAGCTGAATGAGTTGTAATTAGATAACAAATCAACTTATCAACAACACACTTCGATACTTTTTTTTTCTAAAAAATACTTTGTTTTATAGACGGATGGCTTCATTTGACTTGTGTTTTATAGCTTTTCTTGCCTGAATTCATCCTATAGATTATTCAGAGTGAAAACTATAATATTAAAATATTTTGTTGACATTAGTTACATGGTTGACCACTCAGTGCTGCATGGGGACCACATGCTTCTCAGCAGGCCGTGAACTGTGGGAAACACGTACGGCTTCCTTTTGGTGATTTCCCAGGTATGGAAAAGCACGGTGAGAAGCTTCATGAGCGTTGCTGAGCTTCAGAGAGAACTTCTGTGTGTAATGAGATCTCATGCTTCCACAGTAGACACACACACGCATGCACACACGCATGCACACACATGCACACACACGTATGCACATGCATGCACATGCATACACACACGCATGCATACACATGCACACACATATGCACATACATGCACATGCATACACACACGCACGCACACACACATGCACACACATGCACACGCACGCACGCACACACACAGATAATAATATGGTAAAGGAAAACATATAGGAAGACTTCACATTGTTTTTTCTCAAGCTGTGTGCCCGGTGCAGATGCATGTCCGCGTCTGCACACCGAAAGGCTCTGAGGACACGGGCTTGCCAGCGGCGAGGGCTGCCTGAGTGGGTCTGTGTTCCTTCCAGGTGACTCGGGCTCAGTTCTTCTGACTTTTCATTCCCGCAGAGCAGAACTTCCTAGTGGTCAGCCTCAGGTTGGATAAACTGTGGTGTGCAGTGCCTGCTTAGCTGAAGGCCGCAAGCGCACGTAGCTCTTCACGAGAAGACAAAGCGGGGAGGATGAGAACGGCTATGTAGAAAATGCGCTCTGACAACTGGAGCCGGATCGCTTCTGAGAAAGTGCAAACACGGAAGAGAAGCACAAGGAGAAGAGGCTGGAAATATATTTCTGAAGCATCGATAGCTGAAGCAGTTTTGTAGTGTGCACTGATGCTAGTGGGATATGTAGATGACACACAAGCCTGTTTGCTCTGAGGCGAAGCATTTATGACAACTTTTAAGACCTGTTACATGCACAATTCAACGACCTACATGGGAGCTGGTATAGCTCATGCACAGCAGGGCACATGTCCAGCACATGGACAGCCTAGTTCAATCTTTAGTAATGCAGAGAAAATTAATAAAATGAAATAAGTATTAATGCTTTCTCAAATCAGCCTCTGCAGCTCTGGGGGTCCACGAAGGTGGAGAAGGGCTCCAGGTGCATGGCTCTCGGGCAAGCTCAGGGCACCCAGCTGAGGCCCTTTCTCGGGGCTACACCTCGTCAGCATCGGGGTTTGCCCAGAGCCACTGAGCTCTGAACCTCTGCCACCTGCAAGTGGAAGGGATCGCAGCAAGTGGCCCCTCCTGTCCCTTCCAGTTTTTACACAGCTGTGTGACAGCCTACGCCTCTACAGTGGCCCTTATGTAAGGGGCACCGAGATCAGAGGGAAAGCTGGGACTTCCTGGGAGCAGGGGCTTTCACTTTCTGTATTTTGAAGCAAACAGAAGGTGAAAGATACTTAAAGATGAGGCTGCAAAGCTGGACGTCATGGGGTGTGCGCGCCACCCTGGCACTCTGGGAAGCTAAGGCAGGAGGATGGCAAGCTTGGGTGTTGTCTGGACAGCGTGCTGAGGCCACAGCGACCTCCAGAGCAGTGTGTGCCCTGAGTCCTCGGGGCTCTGCCCATGCCCTGCATGCCCTGCACATCGCCTCCCTATCCGGCCCTTCCTGGGTTTCATGCTCTACTGCCCTGCTGGGCACAGGCCCAAGCTTCCTGACTGGCTTTTCCTAATTAGGTCTAGCATAATTCGATCAATAGCGCATGAAGTTGAGCTTTCGTAGCTTTCCTACTTTGAGATTTTTCCTTTAAGTGAGCTTGCAAAAAATCCCAAGAATTGGATTGGAAGAACCTGCAGCATCACTGTTGTCTTTTACTCTAGAATCCTTTATTCAAATAAGACAAGTGGTGCGATTGTTCAAAATGTTACGTGACGTGCTCCCCGGGTCCATTTCTCTAGCCTGGAATCCAGCCACCCACATCAGAAGCCCCTGCACCCCCATGTGAACTGGATTCTGGGTAATTTCACAAATATCCGAAAATGAACATAGCAACTAACATCTTATCTCTCCCTGTCAGCTAAATCCCTCTACAGCAAGAGTTAACATTGAGAAATTAACTGGACAAAAATGCTAACACTGAATCAATGAGTATTAAAACGGTTGGCTTATAAATCAGTGATCAAAGACAAGGTGTTTTGTGTAACACTGATCATTTTTCCGGTCTGACTTTCAAGGAAAAGCTGTCCCACAGAACAAAACTTCTGTGGAAGCTTGGTCATTAGAAGGTTTTTTTTTTTTTTTTTTTTTTTTTTTAATTTCCCCATTGGAAATGGTGTAGATTTATAGAAGTGCTCTGTGCTCTGGTGGCAAAGCTTTCTTTGATTTATATGGCAGCTTTGGTGTGATGGGCAGCACACAGGCGCCAAGCAATATAGGATAAAACCCAAACCTTTCCTGCTCTAGGATGGAATCTCTATTACTCCGGCAATCAATAACGATGACCCTCACTGTTGGCATGCATATTGGTTTCTCAATGTGCATTTATATTCTTCAAATTGAAAATGTTCTTCATTGTCAGAGTAGCAAGCGCTTGATGTATTAGAATTCCCTTATGCAGGGTTTAATAAGAATGAAAGATGCTTCCTCGGTGTGACATTAGAGGGCCTTCATGAGTAGAGGCAACAAATCTGCTCATCATTACTTGATTTCCGTATTCTGCCACCATGGTGTCTCATAGAATGCAATTGTCACTGTTACTCGCCTATGTGTCCCAGAGCACTTACTGTGTGCTCTTATTGACCTGTTGTAGAGTTGCCAACTAGGTGTAGAAAATTTAATCTTTGTTGTGAGAAGTTACCCAGGTAACCCAGAGGGGAGGTAGCTTGTGGTTTGTACAGCAACAAATGGTGTAACGCTTGAATACAGTAGCATGGGTTTATGGGTGCCAGTTAAAGCCAAACAAGTTGTACGTTTTTCCTAATCCTTAATCAGCACTGCTTCACCATTTGCTAGGTGAGATAACAGAAGCTCAGCAACTCTGAAGCTATCCAGTGTCACCTTGCTTCTAAGTAGCACACTTAGTAGGACTAGTAGTACCCTTAGGTGAGGCAACACCTGGTATAACTAATAAGCACATGTGATGTCACTATTGCCCTTAAAGCTGACCTCCACTGGGAGCTGAGGAGAGAGCTCGGTGGCCAAAGAGTCTGTGTGGAAAGTTCGATCCTCAGCACCACCTTGCATACTGGTCCTGAAACTAGGCATGGTAATGCATGCCTGTAATCCCAGAACTGGGGAGGCCGAAACAGGAGGATAATTATAGATCCAACTGTGTAGCGAGACCTATATCAAAACAACAACAGCAACAGCAACAACAGCAACAACTTGACCTCTTTGCTGTGCGAGTCTTAAGAGTTTGAATTCATAATTATAGAAATTTAAGACAGGTGCCTTCTATCCTTCTTAAAATTCCTGCAGACAGCACCTCTGTGGCACAGACCTCAGAAAGTATAAATCCTTTTTTTCAGAATTGGGGATTGAACTCAGGCCCTTTTGCTTGCCAGGCAAGCGCTTCTTCTACTGAGCTCTCTCCCCAGTCCCAAATCCATACTTCTAAAAGAATAAAACTCCCATGTGTTCATCTTCGAAGAAGAAACAGAAATTACTTTTAAAACTAAAACTAATACCCTAATCAGAAAGTGTCCTGGCTCCTACAAGGCCAATAAAATATCAAAAACCCCAAGTCTCTCTATAGTTCTGATGGATTGAAACTACAAGCAGCATACTGTTTACCACCATGATTGCTTTCACAATCCTGGAGGGTTTCTGTGACTGGGATCCTTCAATTACTGTACTTGTAATTGAAGTATTACAGGGCAGCTTAACAGAGGAGGGGCTTACTTTGACCCCCCTTGAGAAGTTCCATTCATATTGAGCAAATACAAACACAGAAGCGGAAGGGTCTGCGGAGAGGCAAGCTGCTCTCCTCATGGTGATCGGGGGAAGTACCTCCCCCAGGGTCCCTCACTTCCGGCCGGGCCCCACATCCCACGCAGCTGCTGAGCTCAGCAATGGGCCCTTGTGCCACGAGCACAGCACTGCGTAGCACAGTCACTCTCCGTACGGCCCACCCGAGCACACAAGGCCTCCACAGGGTCGTTCTGAATGTAAGCCATAGTGGAACCGCAGCATTGAGAGGAAAGTCCTAAGAGTGGGTCCTCCCTCTCCTTCAGCCCCCACATTCTGTTAGTAGCTGTGGACTGAAGTTTTTTTTTTTTTTTTTTTTTTTTTTTTTTCCAAATCCTTCTGCAGTAGGTTTCCTTTCTCATCCCTAGGGCCTGTTTCAGCCCAAGCCAGGATCTGCCATTTGTCTATATATTTTCATTATACACCTCTATATAACTTTTACAAAGGAGTCTACGTTGTTCATAATTTGCTTCCAGCCATCCAGCTGGTGGTTTCTGCAGTAGAGTTTTGACTTGTTCATCACCGTTTACAAAGTCTTCAGAAATTCTTGTGCCCAGGTATTGTAGGTCTCCATACCTTGCCTGTTCCCACAGACACAGTATCCAGCTGGGAATTCTCTGCTCCTCAAGCATGACTAGGGCCCTTTTGATTCTAAGTATGTCCTTCTTTCTGGAACTTTCTTCATGGCTCTGCTCAGGTTTTTCTCACTGGACAAACTTTGAAATTCCTGGTTGCATCACCAGAGCACCATGTGACCCTGAGGTTGTGTGCTCTGCGTCATACCTTGCTGCTGCAGTGAAAGCCCCACTAGAGCAGGGCTTGTCCTCGGCCATCGCTCCATCTTGGTGTCCGGAGGAATGCCTAGAACCTGCGGGACATCCTTCTGTATCTGATGAGCAGAAGGGGCGAAGTAGAAGGCAGTGCAGGGATATCCGAGGGTGAATGGCAGCCACGAGTCTGAAAGAGGCAGTTCAGATGCAGCACAAATTCAAGTATGTTAATAATCAAAAGGTTCTTGAGCTTTGACTTTTTAAGTTGTGACTTTGGCAGACAGTTTGCAGTAATGGAAATGGCAGCCAATCAGTGGTACACAGAAGAACAAACATGATTTAAACTGTGGAACAAAGCCCCAAAATCCACTGTGTCAAGAAATGTGACAAGAAAGAGAGAATCAGTAGGACCAAAAAGATGAACGCCACCAAAGATCTGTGTTTTTTCTTTATAAGTTTCTGTGCAGAAACTTGGACATATTTGCCAGTTTTTCTACTAATAGGGCCTTTCCTGACATGTCACCAAGAAAGTTCTAGAAGTAATTCCTGCTGCACAGTGAAAGGAAACCTCTTGTAAAGGCTGGTTGAAGGGAGTATTAAAAATTATCAGCTTTTGAAGAAAGGAAACTTTCTGTTTTCAGCCTACCTGAAAGCTTACCCGTTTTCCTCATGCTCGCTTTTGCAAATGTCTGTTACAGTTGGTGCTGGGAAGCTGCAAGTAATCTCCTCCACAGAGCAGCCTGATGCTCTGTTCTCTCTTCCTTATAGCTTGTCTTATGAATCTAAACTTTGCAGTTTGACCTTAAAACCCATAGATGCCTTCACGGCCAGATAGCGGTGTGTCCAGGATCTAAGTCTGCGCTTAGACATTGGAAATAGCTGTTTGCTCTTACGATGGCGACTTATGTCTTAGCACTCTCCTCCAATTTTGAAATCTGATCTCTAGCACCCTGTATTGCAAAGGAGGCATTCTGTGCTGGCCAGTACCGGGAAGTGTTTCCCTTAGGTTTCTATGACCCTGTTACATGTAGCAAGCAAGGTGTTCATGCTTAGTTCAACCCAAGACTGTGCATGAGGGGGATGTCTCTTACCTGAACAATGACCTTATTCCACTTATTAATCAGAGAATAGTAGCCGGGTCATTATTCTTGCACAGTGAAGTTGATTACTCATGGAAAACAAAGACCACTTTCAGTATATTGGGAAGCTGTTAAACAACTTTTGGGATAGCAAGTACCTCTCCACCTTCATGAAGAAATACTGTGCCCATTGGTTGCTAAAACTTTGTCATCAAAGTCATTACTTTAATTGATCCATTTTTCTGGAAGGTTGTGACTGTTTCTAGACCAGTTATGTGCTGTGCTCCTAAGTTGTCCGAACCGTTTCTGAGGAAGCTGCTGACATTACCCTTCCAGAGCACTGCTATGTCACGGAGAAGTGTCCCTGGTCTCCCTGACACTCACGGGTCCCCAAGGTGCAGGCCCCGCAGGTGTCCCTCTCCTCAAGCACTCTCGCCTGTTGAGTGACTCAGGAAGGCTCATGTGCCTGTCGCTAGCTGTGGGACTTAATGATTCTGAGCAACTGAACCTGAAGCGAGGATGGCTGGCTCCCTGTGGCTGTTTGTAAGTTATGAAGGAACAACGCTAGCTTGTTTCTAGAAATGACGGCACTGTGCGATGCAGGGAAGAAAGCTTGTCACGGACGGTTGACACGCCAGCTTAACTACTGAAGCCAGACTAAGGGGGCCGATGAACGCTAAGGAGGTTGGCGGTCGCTGTGAGAACTGGAATGGGAGATTAAGTGTAATGAAAGAATTCCTCCTATACTGTATTATATCAGGCCTTCAAATCCAATACCCAAATCCCAGTAAGCACTGGAATAATTTATTTTAGGTATCCATTCTATAATTTTGCGAATCTATAATGTTCTTTTTAAATTGCTTTTCCTTTGACTATACTCTTCTGGTTTATTGTAGTTTTTGACTTGTGGAAAACTAGAGATTGAACCCAGGGCATTCTACCACTGAATTACATCCACAGCCTCCCCACTTTGGTATTGTTCTGGTTTGGGGTGTGGTGTTGCTAAGTCACTAACTGGTGTGGGTAGCGCTTGAACTTGGAGCCACCTACCTCAGCCTCCCAGGGTGCCGTGACTACAGGGGTGAGACTTGTGGCTTGCCTGTTGAGATAACATCCTGAGAAAATAATAAGGACACTGCAGAGAAGGAAAAAAAAGTTTAAATACCCCTTCTAATGGTTGAAATATAAAGCTATATCTTGAATGAGTCATAAACCACCAACCACTTAGAATTTGTTTCTTGATTTTTTAAAAAAATATTAACTTGTTGCACATATTTTGAGATAAAATAATCTTAGTTTGTAAGCTAAGCCTGATTGATCTAGTGTGAAATGAATTTTGGGTGAAAAAAAGCACATTAGCTCAGGTGTCAGATGAGCAGCCTATAAATGCATGCTGTCACTGTCATTTTCTAGTGTTTCTTTTTTTTAACTTTCTCTCTCTCCCCCCCCCTCTCTCTCTCTCTTTCTTTCTTTCTTTCTTTCTTTCTTTCTTTCTGTTTGTTATGGCCATCTCAGCCTGCCCTGGGGGTGGGACTGGTGTAGCACGTGGTCCCTGCGGTTGCCTAAGCTTGCCTAAGCAGGTGCTTTAGACCGCTGAGCCATCTCACCAGCCCCTTTAGCATTTCAAATGAGGTAAACAGGTGTATTTGAGCATTTTGAGCTTTAGAGATAATCAAACCAGTGTCACGTGGATTTTAAGATGATGACAGGTCCTCAGAGTTCCCAGGACTCTGTTAGGCATGCATTAGGACAGTGCTGAACATGGATTCTTCATACTTTACCTCTTATTCTCTAAAAGTAGGAAATAGCTGGAAGACCCTCCAATTGGGGTTTTTAGTATTATTAGTGAACTTAATTCAACTAGTCAGTTTCAGTGACAACTGGCAGTAAATGTATTGGGAATTGTGTAAATCCCTTCCAAGAATGCCACCAACAAAACTCAAGGCAAAATGTCCCCAAATGCCAACGCCTGCATCCTCAGTGCAGCTCTGACCAGCAGGGCTTTGTTGGTTGATTTGAGCATCATTTGTGTTTGGCCCTGGGTATCTCTTCAGACCCATGCAATGTTCTGAGCAATCAGGAGCTTGGGAAACAATATTAATTTTTATGATAACATTTTAATGTCATTTCACTAGTTATAGTGATTATCACTTTATTTGAATGTTGTCATCTAAAAGTCACTTTCAGCTCTGAAAAGATGGGCTGTGTGTGTGTGTGTGTGTGTGTTATCTTTAGTATTTTTAGTGATGTAGGTTTATCGTATTGTGATTTTTAGAAAGAACAGCATCATGGAATGTAGTAATGCAAGTATTAATAAAACACAGGATGAGACGTGGCGTCTGTCATGGTGTTTCACTCTTGTGTCATCAGAGTTGACCAAACGGGTTATGGAAATAGAAATTAGTCATTCATGTGAAGGATGTTTTAGAGAAAAATATCTTATTTGAAAAGCATGATAGTACTGATGTCTTGTACTTGCTACTGCAGTACACAAAAATGTGCATACATCAGGGAGCTTCCCCGGCTGTTCTGCTCCTCTTATAGTTAGTTGGTAATTCATCCAAATCTTTGTTTTATTTTCACTGAAAATGATATATGGTAACATAGGCTTTGTGGTTGTTTTTGTTTGTTTGTTTGTTTGTTTTGTTTTTTTTTTGGGTTTTTTTTTTTTTTTTTGGATGACTTTTTTCTGCTTTCTGAATGGGAGAAAGTCACTCTCCTCCCTCTTCCTGTTCTGTTTGTTGCCGTAGACACCCTGCACTCTGGTGTCTCCTGATTGGCCACGGTGCTGTCTGCTGCTCTCCCATCAAGCAGAGTCTCTCCCAGAAGTCTGAGCGGCAGAGCAAGTACCGGCGTCATGTTTTGCACGAAGCTGAAGGAACTCAAGATCGCAGGGGAATGTCCTTTCTCCCTGCTGGCCCCGGGTCCGGTGCCACGAGAGCCGGCGGAGGAGCTGGCGGGAAGCTCCAAGAGCAGCGAAGCCAGCACGTCCATCCGCCAGGATGTTCCTGAGAAGAATGTTCAGGAAAGTCTTCCTCACAGAAAGACCAGCCGCAGCCGTGTCTACGTGCACACCCTGGCGGAGGGCATCTGCAAGCTGATTTTCCCAGAGGTGAGGGCTTCCCTGTGGAGATCTGTAAAGAGCACTTTTAACGATGTGCTTTGCAAGACTTGCGTTCTCACTTTTGCTTTTGTTTTTTAGACAAGGTCTTATTGTGCAGTTCATGTGGCCTTGAGCTCACTTTGTAGCCCAGGCTGGTCTCAAACGCTCAAAGATCCTCCTACCTCAGCCTCCTTAGGGCTGGGACACAGGCATGTGCCCCTGCACCCAGCCTCACTTTTAAGAGTATAATAAATACAGAATATTTTCTTAAAATATATGAAAACACTTTTAAAGTCGTGTTTGAAACTTGCATCTCATATCACCTTAATTCTTGTCCAAGGGATCCTGCAGTCTGCGTGCTTCATGGCCAGCTGCTGAGCTCGCTTTAGCCTCAGCTTCTTCATCTGTGACATCGAAGTAACACCACCGCCTATCTTTTTAGCTTGAAGTTATCACCAGCTCTTGGACACCATGTGTCCTCAAGAGTATGCATCTGTTATTTTCAAATTAAATTTGTCAAGAAGAATGTATTTCCTACCAGGTTTTCCTCCTCTCATTTCAAAGAGCATCTGACTTAGTTACTTTTTACTTATTGCTGGGACAAATGCCCAATACTCAAAGTGAAGGAAGGAAAGGTTTATTTAGTTCACAGTTACTGGAGGTTTCAGTCTATATTCAGCTGGCCCAAAGGTTAATTGCAACAGGGCAGAGAGCATCCAGTTGATGGCAGCGGAACAGCAACAATCACGGCGGAGGCAATCAACCAACCAGGGCAGCAGACAGCAACAGCTTCAGTTTGTCTCTCTGTCTCTCTTTATATAATATTCAGGCTCTCTGCCTTAGGCTATCCATCTTAGGCTACACCCATAATCTCAGAATTACTTAAAACACATAATCCCAGGGATCATGGATCAATTCTCAAACTCTAGATCAGTACTAAAACACATAATCCCAGTGACTCATGAGTCAAGTCTTAATCTATAGAAGTCCTTGCCTCATAACCGCATGAGGCTTTGGGGGGGACGGACAACTAGACATAAAGCATAACAGCATCGCATATCCCTGGCCAGTTTGCAGAACTGCGTGTGAAGATCTCCATTTTCCTGTTGACTCCTTGTCACAAGTCTCTCCTCAAACCAGACTTATCCGTTCTCTTGGGTCAGAGTTCTGAGCCTGAGATTGCCCATATCTGTGAGTTTGAGTCTCTGACACTAATTGAACTCCGTACCATAATACGTTTTTGAAACGGGGAGCACCTTCATTCAGTCTCTCACAAGCGACTTCTGGGAACAACGTACAGTTCCTTAGGAGAGTGATGGGGGTATGCAGACAGCTTGCTTTTGCCTGCAGAGGTAGAGAGAAGCTGGAAAGCTTTCTGATTTTTCCTCTCTCAGTCAGTGTGAGTTCTGTGTAAATTCATTTAATCTGCAAGTGGTCATTGGCATCTTTGAGTTCAGTTATCATGACATATTGACAATTTTTAATTGGCATAGAGCCACGATTCTTTTCTGTACAAAGTGCTAAAGATCCAATACTCACTTTTAGGACTAAAAAGAATTTCAGAGAAACCTTGTTTCACCTTCAGGAATTGCTAGCAGAGGTAGGGGACTTGACCAGAGTCGACCGAGTTCTTGGCTCCAGCAGCAATTCCTTGAAACAGTGCAGGCTGCAGGGACTAAGAAGGAGGAGTCTGGAACAGAAGCCCAGGGAGGCGCCACTAGATTTAGCTGAAAGTGAAGGGAGTTTATTTCAGATGTGATGTCCTCACATTGAGAGTGTGGTGACTTTTGAAATAGGAATACTCAGTTATGCTCAGCTCAAGCCTGCCGTTAGGTCTGCAGGGGATGAGGGAGGTTGTCTGTGCCCTTGGGAAAGTCTGCAGAGTCGCTAGCACTGTCGCGTGCAAGGGAAGAGCAGGACACACAGAGGCGAAGGCCTGGCCATTGTGGGGACGCAGGATGGCCCGTGTTCGGTGAGCTCCTTGGATGCAGTGTGGAGCACCAGCCAAGGTCATAGCAGGTGCAGTGCCTTACTGGGTGGAATCAGTCACACTGGCTGGCCTGACACTAGTAATACTGCCCAACGCAGACGCCTACTGAGTCCAAGGCTCCCGTGAGACTGTGGGGGGCTGTATACATGCTAGAATAAAATGGGATTATAATCTATCCTCATGAATCAGAATGTTTTTATTCTAGAAAACATAAAAACTGCATAAATGTTGCAAGCCCAACGGAAAGGGTGACTGATCTGTAAACTATGACAATTAAATTTTACTCAGTGAGGCTTAGCAGTGTTGCTTCAAAGAGCAATGAACTTTGGGATACTCACCTATAGCGTATCGATGGCAAAAGTATTGGCTTTAACAGGAACGATTTACTTATTCCTCATCAAATTCATTTTTATTTCCAGTGGTTGAATTTTTAAATATATTTCAAATTTCTGAAGTTTATATGTATGCACATCTCCACATATGTACCTGTGTATCAAAGACTTTTTCATAACTTGTTGCATTAAAAATAATCTTGCTCCATTTAATTCCATTATATTCCTTGATTAGTGGAAATTCTCTGACAAATATAAAAAGTTATTAAGGGAAAGGGACTTATCAGCATTAAACAAAGCCAGAAGATTCTTCACTTCCCTTTGAGTTAACTATGGAGAAAATAACTACATACAGTATATACATAATATGTATATAGAGAGATAAAGATATCTGATTTTGGAATAAAATACCAAAAGTACCAACATTATCAGTATTTTGTTTCCTAATTGTCAATAACAAAGAAGACATTAACTGCCTGAACATGTTGATGAAGTATAGAAGCTGGTAATATCCAAATATATTGAAAAGTAAGCAAACTTATGGAACAAAAATCAGTAAGAGGGCATCAGTATTTGGTGAGGATAATTAGCTCGAAGATGGAAATCGACCTATGTTTAGAAAAATCCTAGGTTCCATTTAAATAAAAGATCAATTAATATTTGTGGAAGAATTGATTGAAGGCCTGCTTATGCAAGTGCAGGGACCTGGGTTCGATCCCTGGCACCACATGCTGCAGCAGCCCCACCCCTGGGCACGCTGAGCCAGTCACTGAGACCAGGTGTGGTGGCGCACATCTGCAATCCCAGCACTGGGGAGGCTCACCACAGCAGGATTACTATGAATCTGAGGTGCATAGTGAGACCTGCACCAAATACGTAAAAACAACAACAAAGCAAACTGGTGAAAATCATTGACTGAAGGAAAGAAGGGGGGGGCAGGGAGGGAGAGAGTGAGGGAAGGAGGAAACGAGACAGAGAATACTGTGGAAGTTTCTAGACTAGAACGTAGACAGAGCATCAGTGTGATTGTGTAGTTAAGGGCGCCTAGGTCAACTGGGGGTGAGTTTATGAAAAGAACAGAAAGTGGTTTGGCTTGAGCCAGGCTGTGGCGGAGCCACTGGGTGTCCATACCGATGACTCCCTGACCCAGAGGAGGTGGACTGCAGACTCCGGTGCTGACAGCAGACCAGGCCTGCCACACTGGACACTTGCGTGTGACTGCAGCTCCACCTGAGCCCTACTGTGGCTTCACTGAGGCCAAGGTCAAGAGCAAAGCCGGTGGGTGACCACACAGCATGTCAGCCTGGGCTCGTTGCTGAGGTTGGAGAAACAGAAAATTGGTCTCAGTTCCTGAGTCTTAAATGCAGTACGCTTAATTATTCAAGTAATAATGTTTCTGCCTCTTAATATGAAATCTTGAGGGTGAATTTTCAAAAAATGTTTCTCTTTTAATAAATCGGTATGTAAGTAAATTCAGAAACATTTCTTTTCAATTTCCAGTTGGACCGGCTGAACCTCGCACTTCAGAGGACGCTAGCAAATCACAAAATAAAAGAAAGCAGGTGAGTTCATTGGCTGGGGCTGTCTAGCTCCCAATAGAGGCTGGCCACATTGCTGATGGGACCAGTGTCCACGAAACACGTGGACACATTTTGTGGATCCACGTGGTGCGCTGGTAACTGGAACCAATGTTTCAGCTGCTGTTAATTTGAAAGGAAGTGTCTTTATTTTCATGCCTTATAGATGCCCAAGCTCAGGTTTATTCAGTTTTTAGGGTTTCATAGTTGTTTTACAAAGGGCATGGTGAGGGCCCAGCGTGAGCCTTGCCAAGTCCTGGCTTTCACCCCATTTCCGTGTGCTCTTCCTTGACACCTCCTCTAAGGCCCGCCTGCCATGCTAAGGGCTCCTGTGCATGGTAGCTGGAATCCTTTTCCAGGAGGGAGCTTCCAGAGATCCAAGTGGGATGCCAGTGGGCCCCCAACTCCACCACACAGCAGGAGGGGAGAAAAGGAGGGACTTCAGGCCTGGGGAAGCCATCTGTGGATCCTTAGGGAAGGGTTCTGTGTTTTCACAGCCAGCTGGTCTGCTTGTCTTTTTTCCTTGCAAAAACTTTTCATGAAGAGGTTTCTGAAGATGCCTCATACCAGGTGACCTTTTACTAACATACGGATCTCCTACATGTAACTTGTCATAGTTAGTGGGTGCACATGGCAACCTGTTTTTGATTGTCTGACATGTCAAAGATTATTTAAGCCATAAAATAATGGAAGAAAGACTTCAGTTCAAAATTTCAAACTAGAGCAAAGAGGTTCCACCATGAGGAAGAGCTGATGGACGCATTCATCTCTCTCAGCCCAGGAGTAGGCCGTTGGCCCCGTGGTCTGTCTGCACTTCATTTTCCTTGCTGACTAACTCATTCCAGACTGCAGGCAGCCAAGAAAAGGTCCCTGACGGGCCAGAGGGGAGGGTGTGAATCTGCATGTCTGACAGAAGCTTTGTTTACAGGAGTGATACACAAAGCTGTCCCGAATGCCTCTGACTGTAATCCTCATCGGGTTGATAAGCTAGCTGCATGTCAATCCTGCTCTGCTACTGTGGCTGTCTGCTGAAGCCCTTGGCAGCCCATTTGGGCAAAATTTATCCTCAGGGCTCTGTGTTCTGAGATGTTTTGATGGCTCTGTGCAGATACACAGCGAGGCTGGGCTCCCAGTGGTGTCTCTCGTCAAAGACATCTCAAATCTTAAACAAACAATAATCGTTTCATTGGGAAATTTTAAGAAACTTTTCAACACTTTCCTGATTCATTAAAGACAAAGACTTGTTTGGGCTTTTAAATAATTGTGGTTCCGTTGTTGACATGAGCCTTTCACTCTGAGCGCTGCCTGCCTGATGCTGAGTGGCCCCTCTGTGCCTGGCTTGTTCTGTTCTGGGTCAGCTGCTCTGGTCCAGGCTCTCTCCCTTGCTCCTGTACTGGAGGATCAGCTACCATCTGGTGTTCTGCTTGCCAGGCCTTGAGTACAACTTCCCCACATCCTGAACTGTTTCAAGTACTCTGGCCTTGCAAAAATACATTAAACAATAATTGGATCTTGAATGAAGGACTGGAGCCCACAGCTAGCCTTGTTTTTTAGGGACCATTTTGAGTACAGTTCTAACCTGTGTGGCTTGGTTGCTTGACTTTGCCTTTTGCTGGGGTCTTTTTGATCACATCATTCTGTAATGACCACATGGCTGCCTGTGTATGTGTATGGGACACACACATGCATTTTCTATGTCTTCTTGCATTGCTAAAGAAGAAGGCAGGCAATTTTAGTAGCACTGCTGTGTGTTGGCTGGACCAACCAAGCTCTGCTCCCATTTCATGAGTGTGGGAGGTGCAGCATTAGGGCGAGGCTGGTTCTCATTCATTAGAAGAAGAAAGACATTGCTTAATGCAAGGAGCAAAAGGAGAAAACCTAAGGATTAAGAGTATTGAGTGCAGAGAAATGTCTAACAAGCAACTGGAGATCTCTGCCCCCAAGCGGGATATAACAGCCTGTGATGACCCTCAGCAACCTTAGACATAGTATTTCTACTTCGTGCTTTACTTAGAAGCAGTAGACCCTCCAAGACCGAGCGAGGCACCACGCAGCTGCCCTCCTTGAGAATATTTTCTTCTGAACTTTGCAACGTGTTCCAAGTAGGGACTCTGGGGTTTTACTCTGTTACCTGTCGATGACAGGGCCTTCTGAGGGCATTCCAGGTGGCGTGCACCCTCTGGTCCACTTGAGAGTGTAGCAGTGACACTTCCGGAGAGGTGTACCTGACACATCCTGTTGGCTTTGACTGGAGACTCACAAACTTTTTAAGGATGAGCGATAGAGCTAACTCTGATCTGTAAGTTTTGAGTTTATATTTGTTTCATCCCATGTACAAAACCATTTTTTCCCCCAAGAACAAATAAAGTTTTGTAGAACATTAAGATGTGTGCCTGCTTGTAGCCCTGCCTGCCTCGTGGGCGGCTGGGTCAGAAGTAGAGCCGCTGCTGTGTCCCTGGGCAAAGTGGAGGGTAACTGGTCACCGTTATCAGAGCTCATCTGGCAGTGGCCCGGTAGACATAAGTGACTGAGGAGTCCACTGAGAGCATTGGCCCCGCTCTGCCAAGGACGCGTGGCCATGCCACCAAGTTCTTCATGGTAGAGTGCAGTGCGGCAACATTAAAGAGCAGATTCTTGTCACTAACTTTTCTACGCAAGGCTAAGGGTGAAAGCTTCATACAGCATTGCCTGGGCAATAAATGTACAGAGCGTCAAAAGTAAGAAGCACGATGCCCGACAAGCACCAGGACCCAGGCTCGATCCTCGGTTCCACATGCCATGCTGATACCAGGTGGGGGGCTCATGCCTGGAATCCCAGTGCTGGGCAGGCTGGGATGGGAGGGTCACTACACGTGCCAGCTGCACCGTGAGACCCTGTACCAGAGTACACAAACAAAAGATTAAAAACAAATAAAAAATTCTACGCATCTGCTTTAGAAAAAAATATAGATCGGAGATACTTAAACGTGAAATCTACCTGTGTGTGTACAGTTGTCTACTTGGCTGGATGGTTAGCATGTCCCTGAAGATTTTTTCTTTTTCTCTCTGTCTCTATCTTCCTCTGCCTCTGCCTCTGCTTCTGTTTCCTTTTCTCTGTCCATCTGTATGTCTGTCTTCTCCCTTTCTCCTTCTCTAGCACACACTGTATGCCTCTCTGTCCCTCCCTCCCTCCCTCCCTCCCTCCCT
>PVJA010031695.1:0-24688 GCA_004027025.1 Myocastor coypus
AAGCTGTTGCCTTTGCACAGGCAGATGATTTCCTGAGGATTAACTTCAGGAACTAAAACTATTTTATTAGAGCATAAGTTGTGCAAACCATGCACGAGGGCTCCTTCCCCAGCCCTGTTTCACTTTCCCTGGTGCTGCCCTCACATAACCCTTGACACTCTGTCCTTGGCTTGCCTTTGAAGGATGGTGGTTGGTGGTTCCTGCAGGGACCTCTTCTGCAGCTTTGGTTGCACAAGGCCATCCAAGCACCCAGAAACACCTCCTTTGCCCTATTCTCAGAGGCTCCCGTGAGGTGGGGAAGTCGTGTGTTGGAACTGCAGAGATCTTGGGGAAGTCCTCAAGCACTGGACCTGGGGAGCAGTGCTGCATGCTTACGGTCAGTCTGCGCATGACAGTAGCTCCTCTATGACTGCCCTGGCTATAAACTTCCTGTGGAGACTGTGGTGGCCACAAGGACACATCGATATCATGAGCGCTTGCTCCAAGGCTGGCTCATGAAGTGGCTGTCTTCCTACCACAGGCAGCGGAGGACTTGGTTAGGTGAGTGCTGCAGCAGGCTATAGAGAAAGACTTGGCTGCTGTTCCTTGGGGAAGAGGCATGTGGCAAACCAGCATGAGCTGCTGTGATGCTCAGGGGAAGCTGGAGGAGGGGTTCAAACTCAGGTCATCGTTGCAGGCTTCTTGGAACCCGACAGTCTTTTCATCTACATGGAACCAACACCTTACGTGGCATTTGTGTGCATGCATTCCCCTTCAGACTCACATGCAAACCCATTCCCAGCGCCACGCTCTGCCCTGAGTGCACCCATGCATGCGCGCGCACACTCACACACACGCACACAATCTCCAAAAGAAATCTGCATTTCATAAACACAGGTCGTCATTCTTATACACAATTGTAATAGTATAAGACACTCACACCTCAGTTCACCAATGCTTTGGTTTGCAAACAGAAGCTTTTGGCAAAATTCGTTTGTGTTTGCAAACTCTGCACTGGGTGATAAACAGTGCAGGATGTGGCCATCCTTTCCAAGACCATAGAACAAATTAAGTTTGTGGACTGAGGTACCATTGTACTTTTCGTAGCACATTCATTGATTTATTGAGCATTCCCTGTGTCCCAGCCCTTCCCAGGCATTGTTTAATCCTCTCATTGCTAGGTCTCTTGCACAGAGGAAGTCATTTGTCTGAAGCCTGAGAGGTGCTGTGCTGGGGAACCCTGCCAGACACACACAGTGCCCCTGCCCTACTGGGCACACCCTGCCCAGCTCCCTCTCCCCGCTTTCTCCCTTCCTGCTGGGGCTGCAGTGGCTGAGTGCTTGCTTCATAATCTACCCCTCATGCTGTGCCCAGCCCTTAGTACACAGTTGAACAGACCTGGCTTGTCCAGATTTAGGCAGCTGGAGACACAGTAAATCCAGGCTGTAACCACTTTCTTGGCCTCTTGTATAGATTCAGAGTTTTTCCTGGACCTGAGCTTCTTAGCTGGAAGCGGGTGGCAGCCATATCGCCTCCATGACAGAGCTCTGCCCCTACCCTGCTATTGCCACTACCTCCACCCTGCATCCAGCCTGCGCCCCCTTAGGTTAACCTTGAGGACCTATTTACTATATACCTGGCACCCAGCCTATGCTGGGGTTGGGGGACGCCTACTCCCACCTTCAGGAACTGACAGCTCATCCAATCACAGGAGACCCAGAAAGGGACCACTTGCTCAAGGCCATCTGAGAAACGGGTGGCAGAATCCGGGCAAACACTGTGGCCTTGCTGTCCAGGCAGAGGCTTTTATTCAGGGAGCCAGTGCAGGTGTACCAAGAGAATGAGAGATTGGAAATTCCAAATTTGTGGTCTGATGTGGGCTTTGAAGGAATCCAGAGCCACCCTGACAGGGGTGCAGCTCTAGTGCAAATGCCAGGTGTGGTCTCTGTATGTTCTTACTCTTTTCGGTGACCCAATGAGTGACACCATGGGGACCATCTTGCCACCACTTTATAGAAAAGTAAAGCAAGGCTCGGAGCTGGTCACGGCTCAAAGGTAAGTCTCTCTTTCCCCAATCCGTGCTTTTGCAGCAGGCTGTGCAGCCTCGTCTGGGAAGGGTACTGACCGATTTGAAGACCTCACCTGAAGGCTTGAAGGCTTGAGAAACCACCAGGACAGGAGCAGGCCTTAGCAAGGTTAGAGCAGCAGGAGTGCTCTGAGGTGTGTGCTTTGCTTGAGCCAATAGAGAGAGGCAGAGAGGGACTTGGTCAAACCCGGGTACCAGTTACCAGTGAGGGGACGCAGCAAGTGTGTGGGCTAAGGCTAAGGGAGCCAGGGAGCTCTTGGCATCCTTCAGTTTCTTTCACAGAGGACAGTGCAGGAGAGCATGACCCAAGTATCCACATCTGGGAGATCTGGGGACCTCTCCCAGTGTTGGCCTCAGATCACTGAGGGGTCCTGCACTGGGCAAAGGTCTCTTTGCTATCATAAACCAGGCCCCATAGGAGGAGGGGCCAATGGAATGCTAGGGGCTGTGCCATCCCTGGAGTGCAGCCCTTCCAGGTGCAGGAACAGGTACCAGGCTCAAGGTCCATGGGATGCACTGGCATCAGTTCCCCTGTGGATTTGGTGGCCACAAGCTGGTCTGGCAGATCAGTGGAGGTGAGTCCCACTACAGGCTGCCTTGGCCCTGGCAGACCTTTGGCAAGGGTCATAGAGGGGGAAAGTCACACTCATTGGTTGCTTGGGAGGGTGGGACAACTAGGGCCAGCACTGCGGTGGGAATAGTTAAGTCCTTGCCTCACAGAAGTTGCAATCAATTATGCTACGGAAGAACTAGGTGATGATTCAGCTGGGAAACTCCTGAACCACAGGAGTGGGCTCTCTTTGAGCTCAGACTCCCTTTTCTAGGCAAACACCCCACTGTCTCCAGCTCAGTGACGCCTCTGAGAAGCCTGCTGTGACCGCACCACCACCTGTGCAGCCCTTCTGAAGCTGGGCCTCTTATCCTTTTACAGTTTGTGGTTATATACTCACCTCTATGGCTACTAGAGGCTGTTGTGCCTTTCTAGCTATGAGCTCTGAGAGGCCTGATGAACAGGTCATGTGCATCAGAGTATCCTCAAGCCCCAGCATATGGCAAGAACTCTAGACATACCTGTTCAATAAATGGGTGGATAGGTGGTCTAGGACTCTAGGAGGACAGGATGGACGATACCAGGATGGATGATAGTCTGATAAATCCATCCGATGGTAGATGTATGAGTGGGAAGATGGGTAGATGGTTAAATGGAAATGTGTAGGGAAGGGATGATGGGTGGGCAGATGGGAGGGGAGATGGGCGATAAGTGGGGGAGGCTTAGCATGATAGGCTACAGAATGTTAATAATCATGAAACTCCAGACTGCTGAAATCAGATTATGTATTTATTTATCTATCTAATATAATGTTGGAATAAACCCTAGCTCAGCATCACAATCAGGAGAGACAGCTGCAGAGCTTAACTTCCTCTTGGCCAAGATGAACAGATTTATTCCAAGAAGTGAGAGAGGTTTGTTCAAAGTCACACAGCACATAAGATGGCTCCAAATCCTTGTTTTGTTGAAAGATCTTCTGGAAAAGGAGTTGAAGGTCTTCGCCTCATCCCATTCCTGTGAGGTTCTGTGTGACCTGGAACAAGTTACATGGACTCTGTTTTCTCTGTAAAAGAAAAGATTGGATCACTCCCAGGGCCAAAATCCAGCATTCCTTTGCAAGCTTAGGAGAACCAGCCTCTCTGGCTTTACCAGACTTGGATGCAGATTTCCTCCCTAATCTTTCCAAAGCTCTGTCAGAGTGTCCAGGTGGGCACTGCATGGCGGGAATGAAGTCCCAGTCCTGCCTGGTGTAGCAGGCACAGCCTCTATCCCTCTCTTGCCTTATCGCCTGCAGGATTTCCCTTCTGCTCTGTACCCTAGGGGTGGTATGTTGTGGAAGAAGCATTAGCGAGTTTCTGGGCTAAAAGCTGTTCATGGGACTTGTTCCCTACTCTGGCAGCTCCTGAACGTCGAGGAAGGGCACTGGGGGGTGCCTCTGGAGCAGGCCTTGGGATGCCGGTCCTGCCCAGAGGAGAAGGGCAGCATGCTGGGAAGGAGGGGAACTGTGTGGCCCGGGAGAAGCTTACATACCCTCAGATTACCAGACACAGGGCTCCAGACCAGGAGAGGAGTGTTCCTCCTGTCTACATTGGGGAGGGTGGGGATGGGCATGCCCTATGGCAGATGCACAGGAATGGGATTACTGGATGGGGGAGAGCAGGAAGAAGTAAGTAGGGTGGCATTCTTGGGCTGGGCATGAAGTCAGAATGAAATCTTTGAACTCTACAGAGTAGAGAAGTGTAGTTTTGAACAGGCTTTCATATGCCTTCTGACATTTAAAAATTCATATTGCATAGGGTTGTTTTGTTGTTTATTTTTTCCAAGGCAAGGACTCGTTAGGTAGTGCAGGCTGGCCTTGAGCTTGCTTGTGTAGCCCAGGCTGTCCTTTACTCGTGGGATTCTTAGGCATGCAGCCAGGTCCAGTCTTGCATGTTCAGTGTTTAGAAAATAAAAAATAAAAAATTAATGCCGCAGCTGAATGCTTAGTCAAAAATAAATTCCTTTCTCTCCTCCTCAGTTCTCTGTTAAGAAGCAAACCCTATGGACAACTCTTGTATATCCTTGGAGAGAGTGTAGGCTCTGTTGATTCACTGTAAGCTTTCCCCTTTTTTCTAAGGTGCCGGGTATCTAAGCCAGCTATACATGATAAGCAGGTGCTTTCTCGCTAAGCTATACTCTGGCTTATCCCTTGTTTTCGTAAGTGGGAGTATCTTAAACACACAGCGACTTGCCCTGGATGCTTTTGAGATTGTTTCTTAGCAGCACACGTAAGTGTGTGCTGCTGATTTTGCTCCCTCATGCTGGCCTGCTGTGTGGAAGCTCTGCACGTCATCACTCCTCCCCTCGTGACAGACGCTGCCCTGGTTTCTAGCCTTTTGCTTCTACACGTCGCCCTGCACTGACTACGTCCTGGTGTACCCACCTCTGAGCATGAGACCAGCATATGACATGTGCTGGATATCTTCCTGACATGGGTACTGATGACAAAAGTGTGTATGTATTAACTCAGGAGATATCACCGGGCTGTCACCTGCATGGGCTGCTTAATTGCTTCCTTTGTCAGGAAGTGGAAAATCAAATTATTGAATTGTGCCACACAATCTCAAGGGGTGGGATAAAGAGTGTTCACATATGCTCATACTGATTCTCTGAGAGCCCCCTGTCCAAGGCCCTAGCTTTGGTGTTCTCTGCAGCACTCTCTGAAGCTTGAGAGGGAGGCCCAGCAGACAACTTCTGCTATGGAACAAAGCCCCCAGCCCCTGGAGCATACAAGGACCTGAATCCACAAGGATGGCTGCAAACATCCCACTGGGGAGAGGACAGGCTGCCAGCCGCTGCGGGGGTCTGAGTTCAGCCGAAGCCCCAGCGGAGGGCTGCCAAGAGTTTCTTCTTTGCATTTTTCCAAGCCTTGCTCTTTGGGCTGGGGCACAGTGTCATCCTCATGTTTCCTATTACCCTACAAGTCTTCCTTCAAAGCTGCAGCTGCTCAGGCTCTTTGATGTCTGGGCGGGAGCCTGATCTGCCCTGGGGAGATCCATCTCTGCTGAAGAAGGAGGGGAGTGGTGCCTGAGATGGTCTCCAGGCCTGTGCAGGAGGGGTTCCCTGCTTCCACCCCAGCTGGGACCACAGGCTCCTGGAGGGGGTGGTGGGGACCACACAGTGTGGCCAAGCTGAAGGGTCTATATGGGGTGGTGATGGGATATCAGGGGCTGCCCTGCCATAGGGCAGACTGATGGAGCACAGAAGCTGTTTCGATAGAACAGCCTGGCAGCCTTTGTCACCCTGGATCTCTGCATCCTCACCTTGCTTCCTGGAACTCTCCTGGCATTGATACCCTGCAGTTGAGGGCAGAAGTGATGTGTGGGTGTCCACAGTCGCTCTGCCTAGCTGCAAATCCTGGGCTGTGTCCCCCACAACTGTAAACTTGACCTTGGCTAAGTTACTTAACACAGATGAGCTTCAACTTGCTCCTCTCTAAGGCAGGATAATGGTGAGCCTGCTTTGGAAAGTCTCTGTCACTCTGTCAGGCTGAAATAAAAAGATCTGGGGGAAATACTTAGCAATGCCTGATATGTGGCCAGGCTCTGGGAAAAAAAAAAAAAAAAAAAAAAAAAGCTCTATCATTGCTGATGCTATTGGTGATTAAAAAGGGAGTGGAGAGGGAACCAGCCCCGTGTGGTCTAAGTTCTCCCTCCCAACCTCCCAGGTCTAACTCCAAGACTTTCTCCTGTGCTTCAAGGCAGGTGGGGATGGGGGCTTGCGGGTTGTGGCCCTGTAGCCCTGTAGCCCTGACTCCCGAAGGAAGGCAGCCGAGTGGAAAGCAGAGGTGGGGGTGGTTTCCTGGCCAAGCTGAAAGGGTTGGCTTTGACTTGAAAACACATTGAGAAGTCTCTGGCGGCTGCCTCTCCTCAGAAACAGCCTCTCTGAAGTTGAGCCCAGAGCGGGAGGCTGTTTTGTGTAAAGGGGAACTGTGGGGATGGGCAACAGGCTGAAACCTCTCTCCTGGAAGTGTGGTGCACGCTGAGCTCTGTGCTTCCTGTGGGCTGCCCAGGGACCTATGCCCAAGGGACAAGAGGCCACGCTGGGCTGGGTGGGACAGGACCTTGGAACCCGCAGGGCCAGAGGCAAAAGCACCTTCTCAGACAGCCTAAGTCCATCTCTTGGGCTCCACCTCCCTGGTTTGATTCATTTCCGTGTTTAGCCATTCTTTGCATAATATTTTTTTCTTTTAATTGAGTCACTTTTAAAACCATGACTACATTTCTTTCAAAAGGAATTTATATTGCTACTATAAATGGAACACTGTATCACTTCCCTTACACAGTAACCATATAAGTAGAATATAATAATAGTGAAATAATGTTAAATTTTACTTAGTACCTGAGATTTCAGCTCTCTCTGATAAAAAAGGAGACTACAAAATGGGAGAGCTGTGTTATAGCCAGGTTCACCCCAAAATAAGGCTTTCTTCTTCCTGTATCTGTCATATAAAATACAAACTGTCCAGTTAGATTTGAATGTCAGATGAACAGTGAGTCATTTTTAATGTAAGTACATCCCAAATATTGCATAGGCTGTACTTGTGCAGAAAAACTGTGGCTACTGCTTATCTGAAATTCCAGTTGATGGGCCTTCCTGTATTTTCATTTTTTAAACCTTGAAACTCTATCCTTGACCTATGAGAGAATATTTTTTGAGGGGTAACCTTTTCACTGCTAAGAGGTTAGATGCTTCCATGAAGTGAAACCATTCTGAGGAAGCATTTTCTGATTCAAGGTGGAATTAGGCTGGCAATTTCTACTGCCTTGGGGGTCTGGTTGTGGAAGAGAGTCCTCCCAGTGGGAAGAGGAGACCATAGGGTGGCTCAGGGGCCAGCCAGTGCAAAGCAGGGCCTTCAGGAGTTCCGAGCACCCTTCCCCCTTAACCCCGTGGCCTGAGGGACAGACGCAGCTCAGGGATGGAGGCTTGACCTTGCTGTCAGAGTACAGAGGGCTTGTGTCTGCGTGACTGGTTTATGAGCATGAGTGACTGACGGTGTGTGTTTGCCTCAGTCACACCCTCTCAGGACAGAAAGGGCTTCTGTAGCCTCTCCTCCTACACCTCCTCCCACCTCTGCCTCCCACGGCTGGGGAAGCTCAGCACGACTGAGGCTTCTCTCTCTCCCGCGTCAGCGTGACGGTTGCAAGGCTCTTCCTCAAACTACTGCACACAGGTCTGCTTCTGATGTTGCCTCTGCCTGCTGCCTGCTGCCCTTGGAGCCCAGGACAGCTCTTCTAAGGTTTGTCAGCTGTGCGCTGGAGTCTGAACACACCCGGTTCTTCAAACTGTCCTTAGACCTTAGTCTAGGGGACTCTGGTCTGGGGCCCTGCCTGGGGTGGTCCTGCAATGTGCAGACAGGCAGCCAGGACAAGACTGGCTGGTGGCGACCCAGGTTGGGGCTGGGGCCAGCGCAGATGCAGGACAGGGAGGGAAGTTTCTTTCTTGCGGCAGTCTACAGGGCTTGTATAAGAATGCTGGAGTCCTGGGTTCTGCTAGCTATTCTGTCCCTAACTTGCTGTGTGATTCCAGGGAGGGAAGTCTCTTTCTGGGTCTTACTCCTGTATTAGGTGGCGTGAGCAGCGCGGCCCACCTTCTCCGGGTAAAAGTCTAAGTGTCTGTTCAGGTTGATAGATTGTGCTGACTGGAGCGCTGAAACAGAAGGGGTTCCTAGGGGCAGCAGGCAGCGTGTGGCTGGGAATCGGTGAACTGGGGGCCACGTAGGCACCTTCAGTGGTCCTGAGGGGCCTGGCAGAGGCTCAGGAATGACAAAGCACAGCACAGGAGATCATGAATGAAGTCAGATATGGGGCAGGGCATGTCCCTCCTAGTTATCTCTGCTGCACGGAGATGCTGACTTTGCCCAATGCCGGTCAGGCGCCCCATTGTGTCATCTGCCCTGCTACCCAGATGGCCAGAGGACAGAGCTGCTCTGTGAAGTCTTACACGCAGGCTGAGATTTGAAGGCTTCAGGGCAGTGTGGAGGGCTATAGGCAGGGCTGGGTGCCCTGGCTTTTCTGCCTGGGGCACGGAAACATGGGTAGAACTGAGGCTTGAAGGCTACACAAAGAAGCAGTCTTCCCATTCCAGGCTCGCATGGCTGGCCGGGGGAGCCAGACTCAGTACATCTTGAAGGGGTCCCACTGAGTCCTCAGCTGGGCGTGGCCTTAAAGCCCAGCGGGTCTTTCCTGACAAAGAGCAGAAAGCATAGGGCCCACTGTCTCTCCTGCTCTGGCTTTTGCCTCTGGTTCACTGCTACCTCACAGCGAAATCTGTGTCACGATCCTCTCCTTGAGCCTTAGTTTCTCTACCTGTGTGGGGAAGAGTTTCCCCAACAGTGATGAAGAATTCTTAAATGGCTCCCGGACCTCACATTCCCAGGACCAAGCTCTCCATAAGCTTCATCAAAACTCTTAGGTTTCTAGAAAACTTTCTTATTTTTTCCCTTTTAATTGACACGATGACTTGTCTATATTTTATGAAGTCCAGCGTGGTATTTCCGCACATGTGTACAACGTGCAATGACCAGGTCAGGGTCATTGGTGTATTATTTCTCCATGTTGCAAATATTCAAAATCCTTTCTACCAGCTACTTTGGAATAGGCAATTAGCTGTTTTCAGCTGCAGTTCTCTTAATCCTGCTAGCACTGTCCTATTGGTCTCTGGACAGCTCGAGGGGATGGGCACAGTGACCACTATGCCACCAACTTTTTCAGGTGATGAAATTGAGGCTAAGAGAGCGAGAAATAAAGAGAGAGAGGAGGGGGCCCAGCAGGATGGTTCAGTGGTCTAAAGTGCCTGCTTAGGAAAGCTTGGGCGGCTGCAGGGACCATGGCTTGATCCCCGGCACCATATGCTGTGCCAGCCCTGCCCTCAGGGCAGGCTGAGCCACCCATAAAAATAAATAAACAAACAAATGAAAGTTCTGAAACAAGAAAAGAGAGAGAGAGAGAGAGAGGAGTCAGAGAGAGAGAGGAGAAAAGTGATTTATTTCTTTCTCTCTCTCTCTCTCTCTCTCTGTCTCCTTTGGTGGTACCAGGGATTGAACTCAGGTCCTTGCACTTGCCAGGCAAGCACTTATTCCACTGAGCTATTCCACTGAGCTATCTCCCCGGCCACCCAAGAAAGGCAATTTATTTTATTTTATTTTATTTATTTATTTATTTATTTATTTATTTATTTATTTATTTATCTTTTGCAGGACTGGGGTTCAAATTCACAACCTTGCACTTGCCAGGCAGGCACTTGTGCCACAGAGCTATCTCCCCAACCCCTAAGAAAGGCAGTTTAAAAGCTAAGCCCAGACACTTTTCTCTGCATCCAGACCTCCTTTTGCGGCTCCAGAAGTCTGGTGGGGCCCTGGGGCTGTGGGGGAGTCAGGCGCCTGTGGGCGCCTAATGCAGGGAGAGAGGGGATTGGTGGGAGCAGGCAAACTGCCTCACTTACCTGTTCGCATATTGAGCTCCATGTGGTGCTTTCAGAAGAAAATATGAACACTGGGAGCCCTGTTTGGTAGAAGGACTTCTTAGGTGGGAGCCCAGATGAACACTTCTGAGGAGCACAAGTTCTGGATTGGATTCTGCTTTCGGGTAACATTTTATGTCTCTTGAGAAAGCAAAGGAAAATTGCTTATTATAATTGTATAACTAGAAGTTGAAACCCAGTGTCTTCCCCCTGAGCTCCCACCCCCGCCCTTTTTATTTTGAGATGGGTCACACTAAATTGCCAAGGTGGGACTCAAACTTTCAGTCTTCCTGCCTCAGTCTCCCAAAGGCTGGGGCTGCAGTGATGCATCACCATGCCCAGTGATTTGCACCTTTTATGTGAGCTATTCAGAGCTGGGCATGGTGAAGCAAGCATCCCCCTAATTCCAACATTCTCGGGGGGTAGGGGGCATTAAGATAAAGGTCACAAGTTCAAGTCCAGTCAGGACAACTTAGTGATTTAGCAAGATCCTGCCTCAAGATAAAAAATTAGGTTGGAGATGTAACTCAGTATAAGATGCTGGATTCAATTCCTGGTGAGAGACAGAGAGAGAGAGAGAGAGAGAGAGAGAGAGAGAGAGAGAGAGAGAGAGAGAGATTTAACATGAGATGGCATTTGGTTGGAGGTTGGAAGCTTCATAACATATAGAATCACCAAGTACAAAAATGTCAGCATCACAAAGTATAATGCCAGAAAGATCTTTAGAAGCCATCTGGTTCATCTTTTCCTTCCTCCCTGTACTTCACTGAAGGGAAACAAAGGCTCAGAGAGGGAAGGTAATTAGACCCAGGTTGCACAGAATCCTTGCCAGAGCTGTGACTAGCATGTAGGTGTCCTGGCTTCCCTGATAGTTTTAGTACAGGCCACATTTAGGGGAGAATGGAGTGGGAGAAGGGGGTGGAGGAGAGAAGACGGGCCTGGCCTGGGGACAGGCAGACAGAGGTATGCAGGCCCTAGCTGCCTGCTGATAAGAGCCCCCCCAGAGCCATTCCTAAGGGTTGTTTTATCAAGATATGACTTTTCCACTGCAGACACTATTTTCTTTCTCATGCAGGTTGTGCTGGCCTTCGTGATAAGGCGCCTAGACATGTTCACACTGAGGCAGCCAAAACATGAAGCAGGAGGCAAAAAAAAAAAAAAAAAAAAAATCCCTTCTTAGGCTCCCCCACCCCAGCCCACTGCCCCCCCCCATTTCCTCTCATTCTCTCCACGTTCTCATGCCCCCCACCCCCAGCTGGCTGGCCTCTTCCTGCCTTCCAGTAAGTTGGCCCAAAGGAGCCAGGAAGGTATGTGGCCCAGGCAAGGTCAAAGGAGAGAGACGTGGAGGGGCCTCCCCTGGGGAAAGAGGACCTGGGGAAACAGACCACAGGTTGCCTGGGACTGCGCGAGGCACGGGATGAGATGGGGAGCCCGGTGTTCACAGGGCTCCCCCCGGAGCCTCTCCCCATTGCAAGCAGATGCAGAGTGCTCTCTGGTCTGGGCTTCAAGCTGGGGGTGATTAAGGCCTCCCCCAACCACAGATTCTCCTCTTGCTAGCTCCCCACTACTGAGTTCCTAATCAGGCTTGACAGGGATTTCTGACGGGGGAGACTATGCTATCTATTTTCATCTCAAACTCTCAGATAGAAGAGACCTGGCCTGATAGCAGATCACCAGGGGTCCTGATCCAGAAAATCCACTTGTCACTGCGAGACTGGTCTCTTCTGGTCGCTAGACGGCAGTTTCTACCTCTGCCCACCAAGGGAGCTGGACTCAGATCCTGACCTTTAAATTCCACTTCTGGCTTTTCAGAAGACAATGTTCTTTCCCAGGCTTGCTGGGTACTTGGCACGGTGACTTCATGGCCCGAGTATCAGTGCCCCGCCCCCACTCCACTCAGGAAGCCCACCCCACCCTCTGCATCTGGATAGAATTTACCCCCCAAAGCAACTCAATTACCGGTGATCCGATCAGGACGGCTCATGTGTCGGAGGGGGCCCTGGTGAAGGTTGCACCGCCAGAGCTGAGGGTTCCCAGGCCTGGGATCTGCCCTCTCAGAGCCTGGGAGCCTTGGGAAGACCCCTGGGGAGATGAGGCCTGCTGAGCACTGTCCTGCTGTGGCTTGGGCTCCCCACTCAAGGACAGAGTCAGGGTGTAGAGGCTGGAGGTAAGGAAGGATTCTGGGAGTCTTACACCATGGGTCCCTACAAAATGCCCAGCCAGTAGCATCTGCGACAAGCAGTGGCCCTTGTTTTCACATCTTGAACTCTGGCAAGAAGCAGCCATGCTCAAGCTGTGACCTGAGGGTATAGAGACATGCTTCTGTCTAGGTATACCTTGGAAAGCCAAGACAATCGCTGGTTTCTTCCTGTGGCTTCTGCTAGGCTGACTAGTGGGGGACCCTTTGGGGCTGCTTCTAGCTGCACGTCCCCTGAGCACCTCTTACTCTGAGCCCATTGCGCAGGTCTGCTTTCCTGCATGCTGAACCTGTTGGCTGCTCCCCACCCACTGCCCTGCAGACCGGAGGATCCCTGAGCTCGGGCCCCTAGTGCACCAGGCAGGCCAAGGGACTTGTCGTATTTGGCATGAACATAGTGCTCTCCTGAGAGAGGCCATCAGGTTGCCTTAGGAGGGGCGAATCTCATTTAGTGGAATCACACCGATGAACACCCACTGCCCTTCAGGCAGAGTGCCACACTCACAGTGCCACACTCACAGTGCCACACTCACGTCCTCACATGGCCTGCCGCAGGTACTACCTCTGCCAACCAGGAACCTAGCCAGAACCACTGGTACTGAGCTCAACACCTATTCACTACTGACAATTCAGAGAGGAGTACTGTGGTTACCTAGTTCTACCACAGAGACTAGAAAGCCTGAGGCTGAGCCTTGTGCCCACCAGACCTCCCACTACTTTGGGCTAGAAAATGCTGACCCTGAGTTCACCCGTGCAGTAGGTAAGAGCATAAGCTGCAATGGGAGGCGACCCGTGGAAGCCAGCTCTGTTGCTGACAGCTTGGGGGCTTTAGGTGAGGAGTTCTACTACCTTTCCTGTCCTAGGGGGTGTTGAGGGATGCATAGATAATGCACCCAGAGCACTTAGCTCAGAACCAGCAGAGGGGCTGGGGAGATAGCTCCGAGGCACAAGTGCCTGCTGGGCAAGTGTAAGGTCGTGAGTTCGAACCCTGGTCCCACAAAAAAAAAAAAAAAAAAAAAGAACCAGCAGAGCCAGTGTGCTACCAATGGCAGCCGTATTGTTTTATGAAAAAACTGACTTTAGGACAATGGCTCTGGAAAGCTTCCCAATGCAGAACAGAGCTTGAAACTTATGGGCAACCCCATCTGGAAAGGCTTCTGAGCTACACGGGTCATGAGGGCTACACCCATGTGCCAACCCTGCCAGACTTCCCTCGCCAGCAGGCCCGTGACAGGAGTGGAAGGGAAACACAGGTGATGGGGGCCTTGCTGGTGGTCTGAAGGGCCAGGCTGGTGTGGATAGGGGGTCTGGAAGGGAGAGGCTGAGGTGGGGAACAAGATCACAGGGTCTTGGTCCCCCCCTACAGCCCATCAGGTTGCTGGCACAAAAGGAGCTACTATAGGTCCATGGCTGGGCATTCGGATGGAAGCTGGCTCTGGGGCCTGCTGCAGTTACGTAGAGGGCCACCCATGGGCAATGAGACCAGTCAGGGCCTGTTGGAGCCCAGACGGAATTTAATGCCAGGATCTGTGCACAACGTGAAACTCCAGACAGGGAAATCACCAGGTAGCTGGCAAAGTCCCTCGCACATGTTTTGGTCACGTTAGTGTCCTTGCTCAGTGAGCCAGTTATCACTGCATCCTCAGAGAGGTGGTCTCCAGAGGCACTAGTGGCAGGGCCTGGTCTCCAGCTCACACACCAGTGCCCCTACTTCATGGGGTGCTGTGGCGGGCAGGGTCAGGAAAGTGATCATAATCAAATAGAGTGCGAGATAGGACTGTATGTCTTGGGCCCTGGGCTGGAGACAAGCCATGAGCAACCCATGGAGGGCTCAGCATGCCAGATCTGGAGTCCAGCCCTGCACCACCCATGTGACCTGTGCAAGCCCCAACCCTTTCCTGTCTCAGTGTCCCCAGTGGAGATGACTGTGGTCCCGCCTGCAAAGTGTGGAGGTCCCAGAGCAGAGGCCTGTGAAGGTGCAGGCTGAGGTTTCCGGGCTGTGTGGCTTTGTCCACAGTGACTGTTGCAGCACCAGGCTGGGATCAGGTTTGGCCAGGTGGGGCCCGCACTGATGTTTCCGCATGCACCTCCTCAGTATGGGTGCCGTGCTAGGTGGCTGAAGCATGATGAAACAGAAGCATGATGAAACAGACAACGGCTGACAAGAGCCTGGGTTCTAACAGGAGTGGTGAACTGAGGTGACCTCTGCAGGATGACCAGACATGGGGAAGACACTGTGTGGGCCATGAGGAAGGCGCACGGGCTGGGAGGAGCTGCAGAGTGGCTTAGAAGTAAAGACGGGCAGAGCAGGACAGGCTTGGAAGACCTGGGCCCAGCGCTCTGCTTTGGAGTCATTTTGCTGTGTGACTGGGGTGCCCGGCTCTCTCCAGGCCTCTGTTTTTATCCTGCACAACAGATGGAGGGCATCAGAACACCAGAAGCTAAGCTGTCAGGGAGGGAGGCTGTCGCACCTGAGGCCTCCAGGCCTGTTGGGATCTGCCAGCCTGCAGGGGATTTCCTAGGGCCACCCTTTCTCAGCCCTCTGACGTACTCCTTGGCGGGGTGCCCAGAGTTGGGGGTGGGTGCCCGGAGCACAGCTCAGTGGGAAAGCAGGCAGGCACGCTCCCGGCCCACGCTCGTCCTCCCCTCCAGGCTGGATCTCCCTGCCCTTAGCCCCGAGGTGAGGAAGTGGGGCATCCATACTATTGAAAGAAGAAGCATTGCCCCCTGGCCCAAGATGCTGACGTGTTTGCTGTGTGACTTCAGGCAAGTCCCTGCCCTTTTCTGGGCCTCAGTCGCTGTTTAAACAGCCAGGAGGGCAGAGATTTCTGAGCTCTTTTGGAACTCTGACATGCTGGGATCTGAGTGGAGGCACAGGTCCTGGGAAAGGGAACTGGGATGGGGGTTGGGTCCCTTGCTTCCCACTACAGAGCAGGAGGGTAAGGGGTATGGGGGGAGTGGTGTGGGAGAAAAGGAGCCCCAGGCCTCCAGGTGGCTCCAAGAAGGGGCAAGGCTAGCCTGAGGGTTTTGGAAACATATTTACTTTTACATGTCCTGTGTCACTGGGGGCTTTTTCTTTGGGTTTTGAAATGCTCCAGAAGTCAGCACTCTGCATGTGTGTGTTTGCTGAGCAGAGTATGGGCTGTATTTATTCATCCTTTAGCCCAAGCCCTTAAAAATATAGACGGCTAATGTCTTCAGTATGTATGAAATATCCCATATGCTCGGAAACAAAAGGGGCTCTGTTATTAAAGTTTCATTTCCACACGCCCCCCTCCCCTCCCGCCCGCCCGCCCCCTGACACCCTGCCCTCCTTCCATCCCATTCAGCCTGCTGGAGACAGAGCACGCGTGAGGAGGCCGGCGGGCAGGCGGCGGGCAGCTGGGCAGCTGGGCAGCTGTGGACGGAGGCCGGGAGGAGCAGGCCGGTTCCTGCGCGAGTGGGTGCAAAGTCCAGCTCCAGGTGAGCGGATGACCAAGGGCAGGACATCAGGGTCTACAAAGGAGAGGGACCTCTGGGATCTCTGGGGTGGTCAGTGGGTAGTGGGCCAGTGGCAGCCCTTTCTGTGGGTTCCTGTAGGGCTGGGGACCTGGCAGAGCCCCGCTGTCTGGGACGGAAATGCCCGCTCTGCCGCTAACTGAAACCACATGTGTCTCCTAGGCAGTGGGACAAGGATGCCGCCCGCCAAGCCTGGGGTTTGGAGCTGGGGGAGGAAAGACGCAGGCGGCCTACTGTGTGCCCTGGGGTGGGTGAGGGGCTATGCAGGAAGGCTCTGGGTGGCCTGTGTCTGTACAAGTGAGTGTGAGTGAATGTCTGAGGGTGGTTTGTGTGTGCACATAAGTGTGCCCATCTGCAGTGTGGGAGAGTGTCTCTACTCCCCAGCCCCATGTGGCCAACCTCTTGGCCTTCTATCTGTCACCTAGTAGCCTGCTAGCCACTTCCAGGTGACGAGAAACCTGCCGGGTGGTGGGCAAGGTGAACACCTTCTCCCATGGCCCTGCCTTCCCCCTTGTCTAGCCTGTCTGTTTCCACACCTGCAGAACCTCCACCCATTTTCCAGAGGGAAAGGATAGGAGAGTGAGCCAGTGATCACATCTTCTGGCCCTCTCCCATGCTGTTTCCATAGTAGCCCCCTTCTTGCCAGGAGCTGCCATTATCACTGTGGTCCTAGAAGGTGAGGACACCAAGCAGAGCAAGGGACACCTTACACAGGGCCATCTATGAGATGGTGGGGGTCTGTCCTGCCTGTCCACAGTTCAGAAGGTTCCTGAGGCAAGCACTTAGGCAGAGACTGGCTCGAGGCTGCACCCTCAGGGTCTGCGACAAAGAGACCATTTCTGAGTGCTCAGGTAACCTGAGTCTTAGGCTGTGTTTTTCCTGAAGAATAAGTCTTGCAGGATGTAGGCTTGGGTCTGCAGGGTGGCCCTGCCACTGCGTTGCCATGGATGTTGGCTTGGACCTTCCCATGGCCAGGCCTCAGTTTCCCTATCCCTCAGATGGCAGGGATGGGCCAGGCGGTTTTCCAAAACCTGATGTGCATGCCTCTGGCGGCTCCTGCAAGCTGCTGTTTTCCATGTCAACAAGGATTGTGTTGTACCTACATCAGGGCAAAGTACATAAATGACATATCAAACCAGCGAGTGGATTGCAGTAAAAATATCCTCTCCTGAGATAAAAATTGGGACCCGTAGAAGACCTCTTGGGTCCTGTGCATGTTGGCAGTGAGTTCTCTTTCAGCTTCTGCCATTTCAAATGCTATTAAGAATGCTTCTCCTGGCTGTGAAGGGCCAGAAGGTGTGATCCGTCCCCTGGCCGGCCCAAATTAGCAGCCCTGTAATTCCATGATTACAGAGAAAGCCTCGCTGCCACCTGTGAGTGTGCAGTGTGTGCTGTGTGGGAAAGGGCAGGGGGTGGGATGGGAAGGGCAGGAGAAAAGATCGGCCCACCCCAAGTGGGGGGCAGGGTGCTCAAGGCCAAAGGTGGGGAGTTAGAGAAAAAGGTAACCCCGAGTGCCATTCATTTTCAAGTGCTTTGTCCGGTCTCAGGTCTCAGCCTCCAGGGTGGGGTGGGTAGTCGGGAGGCCACCCTGACTTCTGCCTTTCCTGCCATTCAGCCTTGACGCCCAGAGCACTTGGCTGGGACTCATCTGGTCCACCCAGGACTGACCTCAGGTTGTGTTGCTGGGTGCGGGAGGGGCTGTGGGGCCCCTGGGCAGAGCACCCTGCCCCTTCTGCAGGCCGAGCCCATGTTCCCTGTCGCTGTTACTACTCCTTGGCAGTTGCTGCTACGCGGGCTCCCTGGTGATGGGCCTCACCACCAAGGCTTTGAGGAGCCCTGCTCTGCTCTGTTACAGGAAATGCAGCTGCAGGGACTGGTTTTGCCTCAGTGAAAATGCACAGAGGGTACCACATTGTGGCTCAAAGATGTAGATAGCACCTTTGGATGGGATAAATTCATAGCCCACATGTCTTAGGAAGGCAGCAGGTGTAGAGGAAGGAGCCCAGGGCTGGCTTATCCAAACTTTCCCACTGTTGTGTTGTGTGGCCCTAGGCAAATGCCTTACGCTGGCTGACTTTTCTCACCTCCCTAGGAGTCATCAGATGACACTCAAATGATGCCCTAGCTCTCAGGTACAGCAGTGACCTTCTTCCAGGGTCTTGTTCTCTTGAAGAGCACCTTTTCAGGAGGAAAAACTCTATAAGTTTTGGGTTGCGCTGCCTGAGGCAGAGAAGGCCCACATGTAGGTGCCTACACTCTGCAGCCTGGGCTCCTGCAGGGCCCCTACCAGCTCTTTCGGAGTCCAAGGCCAGGGTGGGGGCACTGTCACTACTCGCAGAGCTTCACACATCCAGCCAGCCTTCAATGGCCTTGTGCATCCAGATGTACCACTACCAGCTACACCCAGGGCCAAGGCCAGCCCAAGTTCCACTTCATGGCCCTGAGAGCTGTGGTTAGGGAGCCATCGCAGAGCTCTGCCTGGCCAGCAGAGTCCTACTCCCCTGGGAGAGCAGCTCCTGTCCTAAGAACATTTCTCCTGGAAAATAAGATGCTTGCTACTACCACAGTCAGCCTAGGTAAGTTCACCATAGTGGGCTCATAATGGGGCTCAGATAGTGGTGGAAGATTCAGGTCTGAATCCTTGTGAGGTGCTTACCCTGCCCCACAAATGATGTCCATTTCTCCAAATTTGACTCAAAGCCATGGCCAGCACCTTTGGGTGGGGATGCATACCTCTTACGGGTGCAGAGTAAGTGTCTGAGACAACTCCCTCAGATTTCACTGTGATTTCTTTTTCCTGGGTTTGGTGGAGGCAGTGTGGAAATGGTGACAGAGAAACTCACTGTAGAGTCACACCAATAGCTGCTGGTAACAGTTGCAACCTCAGGGAAGGGAAAGCTGAGGAGATTTGCTGCAGGCTTAAAGAATAATCCAAGCAGAATGGAGCCGGGCAAGCCCGCACTCTGCTCCAGCAGCTTCTGTGAAGCTGGCCGGCTCGCTGCCTATCTCGGAGCTCTGACTTCCTGATGTAAACCATGGGTTGTTGTGAAGACTCCCAAAGTGATGGCTCCAGCTGGTGCTGGGTATGCAGAGGTATCAGGCCCACCAGCAACTCCGCTGACTGAAGGACAGGGTTTCATCAGGACATGAGGTGCTGTACCCTGTGATAAGGGAAGCCCCCGAGCCTTTCCCAGTCCTTGTCCTGCCCTCACTGGCTCTGTGATTTCAAGCAGGTTGCTGAGATCCTCTGAGTCTCTGCTTTCTCTTCTGAAAGACTAAGGCAGGAATGGGACCTACATCACAGGGTGGCTGTGGAGACCAAGGCAGCCAGCCACCCTATGCTCCTGACACACGCTCAGTGGTCAGGCAGTATCTTGCTAAATGATGTGGACCCTGGTGGCCACAGCCCCTCACCTTGGTCCCCTCCTAGAGTCCTTCTAGCCCCCTTTTGGGATTATAGCCGCTGTACGTGGTCAGGTCATTGGCAGAGGCTCTAGGAGGCCTGGTAGGGCTCCAGCCCTGTGCCTCTAGGCTTATCGCTAATACTCCCCAAATCACCACCTCTCAGAACCTTCTGCGGTGAGTGTCCTGTGGGTTCAGGGGTCACAGTGTGTCCCTCATGATCATGGACAGCAATGGGAAGGTTCCACACCTGCAGGATAACAAGAGAAATGGGACACTCAGGGAACTGGCATACAGAGAGGGAGGGGCCCATGTGAGTAGGGCCTGGAGAGGTAAAGGGGAAGGTTGGGGGTCTTGGGAAGGTGGGAAGCCGTCCAGGGAAAGGATGAGGGGTCCTGGTTCCTTGGGAGCAGGAATAGGTTAGAAGCTCCAGAAAGGAGAGGACAAATGCACGCGGGACAAGGGCTGCAGCCCCAGCTCCTGGGGTGGCTCAGGCAAGCTCCGCAGAGAGGTGCCACACCCCTCCATGTGCACTTGTGCCTGTGCACGCACCCCACGCAGACACTCCTGTCACGCGGAGATATGGAGACACACACTCTAATACACAAATGTACAGACACCCTCCTGGAGACACAAACAGCAGCAGCCAGGTGCACAGACACACAAACATACACCAATACACAGATATACACTGATACATAGCAACACGTGTGGATGTATGTCCAGAGACACATTCATGTGCAGGTATACACGCAGCACAGGTGTATACAGTCTCATAGTCACAAAGAATCACGGTTACCTGGATACACACACAGACACTACAGGTGTGCATAGGGATAGACACACAGAGGCTACAGACACAGGGTACAGACATACAGGTAGGTACACACAGTGCACATGTACATGTGCAGACCCGTGCACAGACAGCCGTGCACGTGCATGCTCAACAGCACAGCTGTAGGCAGGGGCGCGGCTGCAGTCAGGAGCATTCCGTGGCTCCTGCCAGCATGAGCTCCTGCCTCACCTGGGCCCAGATCCTCCTGCAAAGAACGCCGAGGCTGGATGGGGCTGCTTGCTCTTCCTTGCTGGGCTGGGTTCTCAGCTCCCGCCTTCCATTAATTCAGCCACACAACCCGTTTGAGGTGGGCACTGAAGTCAGCCCTGACCTGCAGATCAGGAGAGAGTGAGGCTCAGAGAGGGAAGCTCACTTGCCCAAGGTTACACAGTTCATTTAGCAGCTACGTTGAAGCTGGTCCCACGAGTACAGTGGAAGCAGCAGGCCTGTACTGCTGGGAGGTAGGCGCGGGGGAGGCCGGAATGTCAGTTCTACACAGCACGGCTCACAGCTCTAGCCTCCTCCTTCCATGTCTTGCCCCTGCCTTCAAGCCCTGTGCTCCACCTTCCCCATCCCGTCTTCTCCTGCAGTCAGCTCTCCCTGGACAACAGGGTTCTGAGCTACCTTAGCAATAGATTTGGCAGCTGTTGACAAAACATACTGTGTTTCTCTTCTGTTATTTTATTTTGTCTGTGTGTGTGGCAGGGGAGGGACCATTTTCTTCTTTTGACAGGTTTGAGTCTTGGCTTCTCCCATTACAGAGAGCCCTTGCCAGCAGAGAGCCAAACCAACTAAAATATTTATCAGGTCCTCCATTGAGCTCAAAACGCCAAAATGCACCGGTACAGAATGTGTGAAATGTGTTGTAAAACTAGCCCCTGTGCAGTGAGGCCCTAGTGGACCATGAGCATAATCAGGTCCAGTGAGGATGTGGCTGTTGAAAGAAAAAGCAAGAAACCAAAACAAATCCATGGCTGCATTAATAAATGTAGAAGGCCCAGAATGAGGGAGGTGATGGTCTTTCCATGCTGTCTGGGTCTGGTTTCCCTGGAATGCTGTATTCAGTTCACTGCTGAGGAACTGGCAGAGTAGGCTGGGAGCAAGGGTGGGAATGGGCCTGGCGTCCTTTCTGCTATGGACCTGGCAAAGCTCCTGAGGCTTAGTTGAAAAGAGGGCATAGAAAAGAGGGATGGCCTGTCGTGTGCATCCTCTGTGGGTGGGGTGAGGGCAGTGACAGTGGTGGGAGGGGCTCTCCAGAGGGAAATTTCATCTCCTTAAGAAAAGGGATGCTGGAGGTAGGAGTGAGCCGCCTCTGGAGTAAGCAAGTGCCCGCAGCCACACACAGAAGCTGGGTTCCGGAGCAAGCAAGGCTAGGCTCAGGCAGGAGCTTCAGTTCCTTCCAGTCCCAGCATTTGGGTGACTGGGGTCAGTGACCTCTCACTTTTCCTTGCACGGTGCTGAAGGTGACAGTCCCTGTGGGGATAACAGGCTGCATCCTGCCAGCTCTGGCCTCTGCATTCGGCACAGCCTCTTCTTCACTGCACCTCACCCCCTACCCTACCCCAGGACCAAGGCACAGTGTCTTAGACAGAGAGATCTTGGGGCTTGTCAGAGTTTAGGGGACCCTTAGTGAGCCCCTTATCTGACCTCTTACAGGAAGGCACAGCAAACTGAGCCAAGTGGGGAGGGCTTGCTGGTGGGCGCCTGGCAGGTGTCAGATCGTGATTCTGACCTGAGTCCAGGTCTGCAGCCATGGGCTCCCATCTCTCTAGCCTGACATGTTGATGGACTGAACATCTGACTCCCCCTGCAAGAGGCTTCCGAGAAGAAAAAGCCTGCTCTTTCCCATACACTCTGGAGTTTTTTGTTCAAAATCTGCTCTTGTGCACTTACTGAGGACCTACTAGATGTCAGGCATTTGAGCTGGCCTAAGGACACAGTGACTAACGTACTAGAGAAGGGAGTAACCATGTCCTCTGCCCTGTCACCATCTGAGCACTTGTCATTTTCTGAAATTGGCACCATGACCCTTATTTGCTGGCTTGTGGTTTATTTGCCCTGCCCTCCTGCCCATACTCCCAGGCCCCAGAGAGTTCTTGGTCCACACGATGCTCCAAGCTACCACAGCAGTCCCAATATACGTTCAAAATGTCCTTGCTGAATGAATGAATGAATGAATGAATGAATGGTGAGGCCAAATGCCAGCCACGAGGAACTGGAATAGGGGCCAGCCCTTCCTGGCAGGAAGCATCAAGTGCTTCTCTGCCACCTCATTTCATCCCCCACACACCGTCTAAGAGGGAGTGCACTCCTGGCCTCATTTTACACAGTGGCAAAATTGAGGGGAAGAGGTGCAGGAGCTCCTTCCTCTTGGCCCTTGTCACCTGTCATCCTTAGTACAGATTCTAGTGCTCTTGCTCCATGCCATGCCGTCCCTACTAGATTCACTCAAGGTAGGAGCCACCGCTGGCTTCCCTCTGTCCTCCTCACTGTGTCCTGCAGAGCCCTGGCTTGATGGCGTCTGCAAGTGTTCATCACATTCAGCTGGACTCCATGAAAGCTGGAGAAGGTAGAGGAGGATGTGTGGGGGCCACCAGGCCAGGGGCAGAGGCCGCCATCATCCAGGGTGGTCGCTGGATGCCGTTTTCAGCCAGTGCTTTCCTCATATCCACAGCATAATGGGGCCCCCTGAAGAGAAGCCTGTTGAAGGACTGGCCAGATAGCTCAGTGGACTGAAGTGCCTGCTTAGGCAGAGTGCAGTGGCTGGGGTTCGACCCCTGGCATGCTGTGCCGGCCTCACATCCAAGGCATGCTGAAGGGTGATTGAGACTGGACACGGTGGCGTGTACCTGTAATCCCAGCACTTGGGAGGCTGAAAACAGGAGAATCACTACGAGTCCTATCTATGTAGTGAGACCCTGTAGGCCCCGAAGGCCTTGTACCAAATACATTAAAAAAATGAGAAGTCCATTGAGGACTTAGCATTATCTTCTTGTCCCCCACCAGGGGTGGGAGGGAGGCATGTAATAAGTTAAGAAAATCACTTAGCCCAGTACGAAAGGATCTTGGGATAGGTGATCTCTTTTGAATGCCTTCTCTGTGCCCGGCCTGTTAAACCTGCCCTACAGCCATGAAAAATATGTTCCCTTATTATCCTGGCTTTGCAGATGAGGAAACAAGGAACAGGGAGTTATGGGACTAGCCTGCAGTCCCTCTGCTGGTAAGCGGTAAGGTGCGGAATGTGATTCCGAGCCCAGTGGCATGGCCTTCGAGGGCGTCTCCTCTTGACTGCTGTGCTAGTGTCACCCATAGGAATGTAATACAAGGACATATATAATTTAAACTTCCTAGCAGCCACACTGAAAAGGCAAAAAGAAACAGATGGAAAAATGAACTTAGCAAAATCAATTTTAAAATAATGTATTTATTTAAAAACCAAATAGCATCATTTTAGCATGTAATACAAGTTTGAAAAGTTATTTATGAGATATTTTACATTCTTTTGGGGGGCTGGTCTTGGGGATATGGTGTGTGTTCTTTGTTTACAGCTTGTCTCAATTCTGCCTGGCCACATTTCTGGTACTCAGCAGCACGTGTGGCTAGGGACAGCACTGTCCTCAGTGATGCTGCCTTTGCAGGAGCTTACTGTGGCCTACCCTCGTACACAGGGAGGAGCCAGTAAGTGGCCCTCACCAGGACCATTGCACTTATAGCTCTACTTGTTGGCCCAGGAGCAGCTGGGATAAGCTTCCAAGCCCACGGCATAAACCACAGCCCAGTGTCACTGTGCTTAATTCTCCCAGCCAGAAGCTTGATGTCTCCCAGTCTGAGCCAATTCTGCGAACCTTTGGCCTGTGGGTTCAGAAGAGTCAGCCTGACTGTCTCGACTGCATCTCCCTGTAGCACACCAACAAGCCTGGCCTCAGCTGGTCCAGGGGCTTATAGCCCCTCCTGTCCTGATATGTGGCAAGCCAGGCTCACACTTGAAAAGGCAGGGCCAAAGGCCTCGGCTTCCCAGGCTTCTGCATGCTTTCAGCTCCCTTTGAAGAGGAAAAACAAACAAAATTCACCTTTATTTTTTCATGATTGCTCCTAGGGCCTCATACATGCTGAGCAAGCACTCTGTCATTAAGCCTCACCCGCAGACCTTCTTATTTTTAACTTTGAGATAGGGTCTAAATTACCAAGGCTGGGTTTAGACTTTTAGTCCTCCTGCCTCTGACTCCTGAGTATCTGGGGTTATAGGCTTGTACCACTACTGTCCACCTCACCCAACACTTTCTCACTTACTTTTTAATGGTTTTTATTTTTATTTTATTTATTATTTTTATTCTTGTTTCAGAACCTTTGTTTGTTTATTCACTCATTTTTATAGCCGGCTCAGCCCGCCCCGAGGTCAGGGCTGGCACAGCATGTGGTGCCGGGGATCGAAACGTGGTCCCCGCCGGGCGTGGTGGCTCACGCCTGTAATCCCAGCACTCGGGAGGCTGAGGCAGGAGGATCGGTGCGAGTTCGAGACCAGCCTGGGCTACAAAAGTGAGCTCAAGGCCAGCCTGAACTGCATAGCGAGACCCTGTCTCAAAAAAAAAAAAAAAAAAAAAAAAAAAAAAAAAAAAAAAAAAAAAAAAAAAAAAAAAAAAA